>CM046868.1:4398046-4583046 GCA_025617745.1 Heliocidaris erythrogramma
AAGTAAACATGAAACCAAAGTTAGACATGCAAGTATGGTATCTAACAGCAAGCAAAGCAGAGACCTTCACTTATAATCTGAAAGGTGTTTCTACCTCGATGAAGATCACATTTAAAGCAGGCACTATGAAACCAAAGATAAACAACTTAGCAAGCAAACAAGAGATGTTCACATATAATCTGAAATACGTTTCTACCTGGGGGGATGAACGTGGGATAGGTGTGGATTGTGGGATGGTCTCGCACCTGTTGGGAAACAATCATTAATCTTTAGACATTCTACAGTGTCTCGTATGTTTATAGACTATTCACAACACATCTTCTCAAGAAATCAATTTTACTGGTACATCAGCTGATTTAACATGTAACAATTCAATTAAATTTGCAAACAGAAATTTTGACAAAAACAATTTTATTATCCACTAAAGACAGGGAAGTACAGCCATTTTGAATAGCCTTAACTCTTACTGTGCCAAGGGGTTTAGCTCTCTTCAAGATTTTACCAAAATGTGATCAATGCTTGCTTTTCAAATATCTGCACTTCATTAACCATATATTATTTCGCAAAAAATTGTGTACAAAACTTGTAGGAATTTAGTACAATTTCTTGTGATACCAAACATTATTAATTTACCCAACTTTATGCATAAGAATTATTGAAAATTACAATGGAGTTTCTTTTATGTCCATTATTTTTTGGTTTCTCATTTGTTTACTATTCTTTAATGTTGAAATAAGGTAATATCTTTTTTTAAAATATGTAGTTTTCTCTGAAAATTTCTATGGTAGCATATATTATAATCATATATTTAGAATGCTTGATTTATGCTCAAAATGTTGATATACATTGACCATCATATACTTTTTCTGTGGTCAAGCATTTGGTGAATGAAAATGACAAGTCTGTCTGTCACATATATATAGGCACTGAAAGAGTTAAGGAATATTAAAAGCATTTTACAAAAAATTGTAATAATAACGTAATTATAACACACATTTATAATGCACTTATGCATTTTGTTCTAGGCACAAGCAAATATAAGGTAGTTGATAATGAAATTGAATAGTCTGTGAATCCTTGTCTCACAAGATAGCAGTGATATGTTTTTCCTTCTCATAATATCAACCTAATCTATCTAGAAAAGGTTTTGATGAGATATGAGTTCTTGGTGACTTGCAGTCTCAAGTATAAATATGTTTTGATGAGTTCTGAGATCTTGATGATAGTTGATGTCTTCATGGTTACTTGTTTATTAGTGTTTTGCTTACAAATAACTTCCACATAAATTGCCTTAGCATGTTTAAGCTGATTGATAACAATGATATTGTTGAGCTTTCTTAGGCTTGAATTCATTCTAAGTGATTAATGAATGAGCAGAAAAACAATCATGACCTAATTATTTGAACACACCAGATACATAGTAATAAATGATATGTTTCACCTTCCATGTCTTATTCTCTGTTCAACAAAAGAAAATAAAAGTAGAAACTCATAACATTAAAGCTGTCCAAGCTTATTTAAAATATATTACAGTGTTGTCTTAAAGGTATAAGTAGTTTTTGCATAACATGTCATTGTGAATATAAGCTCATAAATATTTGTATGCTTAACCCCTAGACTACGGGAAACGGGTGGCTCCTGTATTAAGCCTATGAGAGTTAAAGAATTCAGTAGTCAACGGGTTAAGATTTCAACATAAAAAGTTCTGCACTGTAAAGACTTGGGTTCGGCCATAAAGAGGCTGAGAAGTAGACTAGTCACTGAGAGAGTGATAGCTTTGTTAGGTTATTATGATTTGTGTTGGAATTAACCCGTTGACTACTCAATTCTCTCACCCATAGGCATAATATAGGGACCACCAGGTTCCCGTGGGCAATGGGTTAATTTAGTAACCTGATTTTAGATCACATGAAAGACTTTGTTTAAGTGAACCTGAACATACACATAGTTATATAGTGGTTTACTCATTTTTATTACTATAAAGTATAATTATTATAATGGGACATGAAAGGGATTTAGAGGTGAAGTGTCTAATATTTAGGAAATGAGTTATTATGATTACTTGTTATATTACCTAAATTATGATTGGATGAGTCAATATTATGAGAAAAGATTATTTGCGTTGATACTGTCTGTGAATACAGTATATTGTTGATTATTATTGTTTTTACGTTATTATATTGAGAATACCATCAATTGCAAAAGTTTGAGACCACCTCGGGATTTGTGGTTATTTCAATAATTTGGAATACTTTCTTTTGTCTCATTGAATGATTACATAACATGTTTACTACAGTGATCAGTAGCACAAGAGTAATGGTATAAGCCTATAGTTATAGTATGACACATAGGTTATGCCATGAAAATAATTGTATGTCTAAAAAATAAGTTTTAACATTTTTTGTTTTTCTTTGACTAATTGCATTTTTGAATAGTGGTTTAAACTTTTGCAAATGATGGTAAATGTGCCACTCTACTTTTTGGCACCAGCATCACAACCAACTATTTGTTTCTCCTTGTGTTCTTTTATTAGCACCCTATACCCCTATAGGGGCGTTACAAAGTATATTAACATGAAAGTAAGATGAATGGAAGATTATGTATAAGATAGAATGAATTACTTGTTGCAGGTGGTTGCTTTGAGCGTTCCTTTCTCCGTTCCATTATTTTCATGAACTGTGAATCTGGTTCCGTCTCTGTTGTTCCTCTTGGTAGTGGTACCCTTGGCCTGTTCTTGTTCTTATTCTTCAGATTAACCTACCGTACAACCAACAAAAATGAAGAGATTAACAACTTTTAAAACCCTTCTGTGCCACGGGTAGCAAATGCCATTAAAGAATGTAGATGTTCAAATCACAGTTTGACTGAAAATTGATTTTTGTCTTTCTGAAAAAGAAATAAGTTATATATTGTAAAGTGAAGGCTGCTTACATAGCTAGAAGCTCTGAAAGATTGATTTTTTTTTCATTCTATAAATCATCATATATGACAATCAGTTTATTGCTGATCAATGACAAAGTCAAAAATATTAATATTTGCAAAAAGATGTTTAATTACATTCAGTTTTACTCAAGGATAATATTCACTACACTTTTTTTTATTTTTAGAATATCCTTTAATTTGTTGGATACGATTTGATTGCGGTATAACATACATTTCCCATACCCTCTAGCCACAGTTATGAAGGTTCAACAGGCTAGGGTAAAGGCCATAATCATCACAGACATCAAAAGAATGTACTTATTACATTGTAAAACTTTTTTCTCAAAAGAATATAATTATTATATTTTAGAATTTTTATTAGAATATATTTCATTATTCATTATGATTATAAACATACTATAAGAAGAGTTGCATGCTTGTTTAAATCATAAAAACATTGCAGTATTGACTAACCAGTATGTTATCGAGTTCTTTGACTGCCTGTGCTCTCTTGGTACTAGCTCGAGATGCTGCTCCTCCTATCGGTCTATCATTAGCGGGTTTCTTGACTGGTTTTAGAGCAATTTGACCTTTCTTAATCCTGGTGATCATATCCTGCATAGCTGTCTCAAACTGCTTCTGATAACAATCCAATTGTCCTTCAGGAACAAAACATACAACAGATTGAACTGAAATTGAATTTCACATTTATTTATTTCTCATGATTGGTACAATATGATAAAGATAATAATGAATACAGTATACGTTTCAGAGCACAGGAGGTGAAACCCTGAAAAGTAGAACTTGTCTTGGGATCGCCCAGAACAGATAAAAGACGAGTTACTGCAGGAACACCATCACAAGAAAACATTTCTCTAGTAAAGAGATCGAGGGTATGAAAGAAAATACAATAAATGTGAAAAATGGAGAAGAAATAAAAGTATTGGAGGTTAACTTCTTGATGCTATTATTAAGAAATTTGGCGTCACCTGCAGTGGCGCAAATCCATTTTGAAATTCGGGGGGGGGGGACACCACATGATTTAACTGTCCGAAATGTCTGAAATTAAAAAAAAAAAAAAAAAGGTTCTTCTAAAAGGTGGGGGGACATTGGCCTAACTTCAAAAAGAGGGGGGGTGGGGGGGTGGGGACATGTCCCCCTGTCCCCCCCCCCCCCCCCCGATTTGTGCCCATGGTCACCTGTACCTGGAAAGGGAGAAGCGAACTACATTGTAAATCACTGGGATGTGTGCAGGTGTACCAGTACACCGGGAATTCCCCCTAGTCTTTTATGAAGAGTGCATTCCTAAAATAAAAGTACCTTACATTAAGCAATGTTCCAGAACTTTTGAAAAATAGAAGAAATATTATCAATTCACTCTGCAATGACTGTAAAAATGTCTATGAAACATATAATGACATAGACTTAAGAAGATAAACCATTACATTTATATGTATCACAACATTATAAGGATGTTACCAACCAGAGCAGAATGGACTAATATACTCACTGCCATCTTCTGTCTTTTTGTTGTGATGTTTTCTGTTAATGATTTTCTGCAGCATTCTATGGAAACAAATAAAAACAATTTTGTGAATGTTATCAATCTTACTCCATGAATGTAAACATAATAGACAGAATGACAAATAGGGACTCTGAGCTTATGACTAAAGGTAGCAGACAGCTTTAGTAAAAGTAAAAGGGCTGAAAAATTAGATTTCCCTGGGAAAATCCTATTAGGGTAGAACACAACCTCTTAGAGTTTGCTTTGGAACATCTGCATTTGCAAGAAGTCACATATTAATTGCTGAATATTTTATTGATTGGTGTTTTGGATAAGTATTTTAAAGAGCAATCACAAAGGCGATTGTAACTTAGCAGTTGATTGACAGGCTTTTTCGATCAATGAGGATCAAACTCAACTCTTTATAAGACAGAACCCTAATTGGTTACACATTATGTTCTATGGACATAGAGGGCAGTATACTCACTCCAGCGGGTTCTTAGGTAGAGCTGGCATGGGTGGAGGTGGAGGTGGGGGTGGAATATTAGGAAGACTGGGTTTACTTAGAGCTTCTTTTAATTCATAGGCCAGTTCCTTAGTCTTGAGATCCAGGTCCTGGACTTTCTTCTCTAGAGATTCGTTCTCTTCCTTAGCGATGCTCAGCTTGTTCTCCAGCATCTCATCTTCTCACGATTCTCTGACAGCTCCAACTCATCCCGTAATCTCTTCACCTGTAATCAACCATTTTACAATGATCATTTTCAATTCAGTCCAATTCAATTTTGGTTTATTAACGGCAGAAAACACTTGAAAAAAGTCAGAAAACCAACACTGTCATATTTACAATAAAACCATTAACATTTTTTATAATATAATTTAGAGTATTTTACAGAAAAATGTACAATTTTTATCATCAATTACAAATAAAATAGTTCACAAGATTTGCAAAAAAAAAAATTATAACCGTTTTCCGTAGACATTATTCCAAGATATATCTGACTTAATAATCAACAGGGTGACACCTAGATCTTGATTTTCAAATAGTTTATTCTGAAAAATAAAACCATAAAATGATGTGTAAGTTTATTGTATGTATTTATGTATGCACACTCTGACATTCAACCTGAACTTGGTCTGCTGATGCTAATCAATTAAAGACGCTCTAACTTTTCCCAGCACCTCCTCAGAAAATACCCTAGAGCTCACTCTAATGCATGTATCTAGAAGAGCACCTGTCTCACTTTTACGAGTCTCTTCCATCATGAACAGTACATGATTTATTGTAGTACCTTCGATCTTTACACCCACCCACTAATAATGGTCTGCCTCGGAGCATGTAACCTATCAGTTTTTAAGATGCTACACACACTGCATCTAGATCAGTAGAGTAGTAGTTCTTTTTTTCAAAATCAGGAAGTGAAAGCTTACAAAAGAAAGAAAGAAAGAACAAATTCTCAATATTACATCACCAATCACACGAAGCTTTCTGTCATCTACATAAGTGGCTTGGAAAACATACTTTCAAAAAGGTCTTTTTTAACTTCTTAAAATTGGAATAGATATAATCTTTGAGTCAGTTTGAGGAATACATATGCACAATTAATGTAAGGATGGCTGTTTACATAGTATTGTCACAGACATTTATACCTCTAGTTTATGTTTTTCTCTCTCCTCTTCCAGTTCCTTTGTGAGTTTCTCCATCTCCGTCATGCTCTGAATGAGTTTATCATCTCCGCTGATTGCATCATTGACTAACATTGCACTCTGCCGTTTATAAGCCTCTGCTTCCTTGTTCTTTGCATAATACTATAAAACAACAACAAACACAAACATGTAATGGTTAATAGCAATCTGAAAAATAGTACAGCCCAAACTACAGCCTTATTTCATATAATCATCTAAGTAGAATTTTCTATTATACAACAAACATGTTGCACTGCAAAGATTGTATTCAACAGATAATATTTTTTGAGAGTACATGAAAAGATGACTGATAATTACATTTCAGCATCTCCTTACTATTTCATGAATAAAAATCTGACAATTGTAATTATTAGTGAAAGAGGCAATAGAAAGGAGAGAAAAAAAAAACAACAATAACACTTCAACAAGAACTTCAAGAATTACTTTCTATTATATTATCTGGTACAATGGATACTGTAACCACTGCTAATCACATTTAAACAAATTATATCCATGCTATATCAATATACTGGTTAATGTGTATCATATTTTCAAGCCTCTCTGTCTACTTTCTTGTTGCAATGTCATGAGAATCTCAGGCTATCATTAATGTTCTATGAAAATAATGATATGTGAATGTGATTACTTCTGATGCCATCTTTTCTGCATGTTCCCTCATGGCGGATTCCTTCTCATACAGGCTCTGAACCTCGTTGAACTCATTGTATACCAATGTGGATACTACAGAATACAAATAAACAAAAGAATATGACTATTAGAAAAACAAAATAACAAAGGAAGGGAACAGGGTGCACATGCCCCCCCCCCCCCCCCCCCCAACCTGTATGGATATGCCATTGTAGTAGTCAGCCAACCATGATTATAAGATCTCATCACAGGACTCACTCTCCATGCATGTCATTTGAATATAAACAATCAATCTAACACTTGCAGACATCAGACACATTTTATTGACTTCAGACATCGCAGGTACATCAAGATGTCAGGGATACTTTTCATACTATATATTTTTAACACTTGCTAATTTGTTAAAATTTTAAGATTTGGATTAAAATTTTCCAAGTTTATAAATATCCTTTTTTTAAATATTAAATAACTTAATACATAAAACCATTATTCATGAAATTTAGTTTAGTTTCTGATTTGTAAATTTAATGCAAGAATACTTAAATAAAATGTGTGTGAAATATTACACAAGGCCATGGCAATAGTATACATTCTGAGCTCAAGAATGTCTAATTTACTGTTTTCAGTCTTATCTAATAATTATGCTTAAAATGTATAATTTTATCAATGGACAATAAACACATTATTCCATTCTCAACGTCCTCTCAGATAGCTAATAAGAAATTGATTCAACAGAATATACATTTATATTAACTATTTGACACATATTAGAATGAAAAAAAAATGAAAGATACTGACCTCTTTTGAGTTGATTGATGATGTTATCTCTTTCTTGTAAGGCCTTCTTGGTTTTCTCATGTGATATATTCTCCTGCTTCATCTGATGATACAAATAAAAAAGATAGCTTAACCCTCTCGTTACCACAAGACTAAAATACTATTCACTTTGTACATTTTGTTGTTGACTTTGGTCCTGATAGGGTTAACTGAATGGTCATTTTCAAGAACTAAGAAAATATGATTGATACTTGGACAATTTACTGTGATGAATACCAGAAAGACTGTTGGTCATTGAGCAATGCAACCTTTGATTAACTCTAGTTTGTCCGTTGAGAGCCAGAAGGTCATAAAATCTGAGTTAACGCCCTACTGGCTCCCAGCAAACACATTATATAAAATATAAGATAATTCCAGCTACATGATATAGATGGATATTAAGAACATGATAAAAACTACTTCTGAAATATAAACTCAAGACAATTTCAATAACCCTGTCTATCACCTTTAGAAATGTGTGAAAATTACAATGGCGTATTACGTAATCAGAACATGATTTCTCAGGGCAGTACTATAGGCCTTTGAAATTGCCTTTGAGTTTACATTTCGAAAGTGGTTTTATCGTGTTTAAGGTAAATATAGCTCCAGTATAAGTACGAAAAGAAAGATAAACCACGAGTATTTCTAAAATATGGATAAAGATGAGGGAAAATAATTAAGAACTAAATAAGAGAGAAAATGTAGAAAAATATTGAAAGTATTGTTCAATGTTACAATGGAAGAGACAAAAGGAGAAAGTAAAAGATATACTATAGGTAAAAATGAGATGAGTTAAGGAAGAAGAAAACAAAATGATGGTGATACTGATATTTAAAAAAAATGAAAAGGATTATTTTACCAATACTGAAAGTTGAAAAGGATTATATTAATACCTGTTCCTTGAGTTGTGCAATCTGATTATAGGCAGAAGCAAGATTATCTTGAGCCATGTCTCTTTCTTCTATTGCATAACCTATATCCTTCTTGGCACTGAATAGCTCATCCTTCAAAACTGTTGGAGAAAATAAACAAAATTCATGATTATTTTCAAGAATTCTGGAAAATAATGGATGAAATTTTTTTTTATAAATCAACCTAAAGAAGTATTTATGGACTTTTATATGCTGATGTGACTTCTTTAAATATTCATTACCTCAAAGCAAATGTGAAAAATGATTCTGCAAGAGATAATTTATTGCTCTCAACTGAAAAATGTGTCTCAACCTTAGGTGAGCCAACATCTGATCCAGACTCTACTTCAACAAGATTAAAGGATGAAGGTTAGCTAGGTATAGTGTGTGGTACAGGGTTGAAGGCAGGACAATGTCAACAGAGCAAAGAACACGATAAGAACTACTTTAAAAAAATAAACTCAAGGGCAATTTCAAAGGCCTATTGTACTGCCCATAGAAATCAGGTTCGTATTATGTAATACACCCTTGTAATGTTGGCACATTTCTAAAGGTGATAGACAGGGCCATTGAAATTGTCTTGAGTTTATTTTTGGAAAGTAGTTTTTTTAAAGGTTGCCAATGCATATTTAGTAGAACCCCTGCACATCTACAATTCAATTCATTTGTTTTAAAAAATCAATAAGATTACGGAAAATAAACATTTGGAATATGTGAAGAATATTCACTCCAGACAAGAAAAGGAGGACAGTTGGTATTCTACATGCAACCTATCCTCAGGTTATACTGTCATATCTATGTAAATTAGATGAAGAGGAAAGCAGACACATAGCTTTGATTTATTTGGCTAGGAGGCCATTACTACCAACCAGTGTCTCCATGCTAATAACATTGCACTCGGGCTCATATAGGACTGCCTTAAGGGTCTCACTTACATTGCAGGGATAACCAAGAAAGAATATCCCTGGTCATTTTATAAAACCAATAGAAGAATATAAACTTTTGGTAAGTAATGAATTATATTCCTTTGGTAAGTATTTAGTCATTACAAGCATCCATACCAAGTAATCATCATAAAATCATCTTAAAATCCATTATTGATCTTTGATAGCCCTTAAATAGCATCATGCAGACCAAAAAATAGTGCAGAGAAATGTACAATGATTCAGTCTTCCTCATACTGATAATGTAATGTAGGAGGAGTTAATTTTGAAACATTACAGAAAACCTGAAACTCCATGACTGTATGCATTGACCGCTAAGTCTAAAATGAGAGTTGCTGTTTTCCTATTATGTCCTATTTATCAATATCTTTTGAATTTACATTCATGATTCATAAGCATTGCCTTAAACCATTTTTTTTTAAACCACTGTGCATTACAAACATTAATCTTGACAGCAATAAAATAAACACAAAGAAAACAGTAGCACACTTTCACTGTTTCTCTGACTAAATTGGAAATGAGATTGATATGAAGCAGATAGATTCAAACAACTCCCTTGAAAAGTGCCTCTCTAGCATCGTAGAAGACAACATCCATTATTTGAATGAGCACACTAAGGACCACTTCCTAATGGCTGCCATCCTAAACTCTGCCATATCTTTACAATTGCTCTTCTTATGCACACAGACACACAAACAAAGTACAGTACAGTAACATTCAGGAGTCTGCACTTTCACAATTTATAAACAAGTAAGCTTGAGGAAGAAATGTTGAAGTAGCAAAATTGATTCCACTATTAAATGGAAAATATGAATTTGTAGGAAGATTTAATCTCCTTTCTTTATTAAAGACCACTTTCTGCTTTTCCATTTTGTGTTCCATTATAATGAAATATGCTCAATAACCTAAACTAGTGAGCGACGTTGTGTATAATTTCCTACATACAAAAAATTAACCTACAGGCAATTTCATTATCCAAATGCACCACCCATAGAAATGAGCAAACAATAACATCTTACAACACCCAACATGATTTCAACAGGCAATACTTTACATTATTGAAAATGCTATTGAGTTGGGATTATCATTGTTATTTTTGAAGTCTTCGCAATCATGTTACATATATCTAACATAAGAACAAATGATAGAGATGAATTAAAACAGAGAAAAGAACCTGAACAAAAGTACGAACCTTCAATTTGAGCTTGGTATTCCTTGGCATGGGGGGATTCTTGTACCCCCTCCTCCTCCTCCAATGATGTATCCCCTGGATCCTCATCAAGATTGATGTCAACAATCTGGGAGAAATCAATTCCATTCTGAGCAAAAACCATTTGACTTTTCCTTTTCAGCTCTTTTATCTCTCGAACCGTCTGCATAAAAAGAAAGAAAAGAAATAAAGTAGTCCTTTGCTTTATATTTGAAGTGTATTCACCAATTATCATGTTAATTTTCAAAATTAATGTCCTGATTTAATGTGTACATTTTTAAATAATGAATAAAGTATGAAGCCAAATTTCATTTAGGGCATTAAGCAAATTGAATATAATAAGATGGAAGCAAACAGACTTTCCTTTAGCAATGCCCTCATCAGTTTCTTTGTAACCTGTACATATGATGCAGTATTGACATGCACTAGACATCTCAGATCTATAAATGCCCATTTTCATGGATCAATTAGCATATTAAATGAATCCTCGCTATCTCCCCCCCCCCCCCCCCTCTCCATTCCCTCTCTCTTCCTGCTTGTTCTCCAGATAATTAAAGCTTAATCCTTCCCCTTCTCTCTTTGCTTCTCTCTCTCTCTCTCTGCTTTGCATATATTTGTATCAAATGGAAATGCAAAACTAACCGTTCACAATTTTTATATCTCAATTTGAAGTAGAGGAGAGTCCCTTTATTTCCATTTTTTCATGACGCTCCTCTTAACTTATAATAAGTTCCCCTGACATATATTTCCTCACACCTCTTACATGAATCATAAGAAACGCTCCATGACATCCAATTTTCAGCATGAACTACATTGCCATTTACACATCCCTCCCTCTCTAACTATCCTGTCGTATGCCCATATTACTCAAGAACTAAATATAAGAACGAGAATGAGATAAGAGAATAGATAATCATTTAACCCTTTGTCTACTAAGCATGAGATGATTCAGGCTAAAGTCTATGGGAAATGAGTGATATACCAAAAACAAATTGCAACCATAGGGTTAAGGGTGCATTCTCCTTTAATTCCATTGCATTATTCCTCAGCATTGCCTTACGATTAAGACAAACTCACATATCAAATTGTATAAAGAGTTAAATATTCGATCTCAATACAAAAATATGTTTACCTCTGTAAGTTCAACTCCTAAACATCATTAAAGATGAATTTTCGTGATAGTCACGTATCAACTTGTTGGTTATTATTTGACTTTTGAATAACATGCACTAATCTCATGTTTGTCCTTGATGTTTGTAAAGAATTTAAAAGATAATAAGCATTTTTCATATATATTATTGATTGATTATTTTTCATTCATTCATTTTCTTCTTATGAGGGGGGGTGTTGGGAGATATCGTCTGTTTGGAGCCAGAAGGGCGTTAATTCATATACTTTAACACACAGTTAACGCCCTTCAGGCACTCAACAGACGATATGTTGACTTTGTATAGCCCCAAACCCTATCCAACAAAGAATTCTGGATGTACTAATTCATTCACAAAGATACTGTTGTATAATTATGCATAGATAGGAAATCATACATTAGATGGAGCATATATCCTACACTACATGAGAGATATTAGTGAGACAATATGTCTATGACTAACAGCTTCTAAGTATTCATAATGATGTACTGTAAGCAGACACACAAAGTAGTGGAATAATTCATAAAGTCGAGACTATATAATCCTCTCTCAGCTATATATTAAGAACCGCAATACAGTTTTTCATCTGTTCCTTTTTCAAGTTACTTGATGAATTATCATCAGCTGAAAGGATGTTATCTATTCTTAAAAAAAAATTAGGAATGGCAGAAATTTCATTAGTGGACCCCATGAATGTGTAAAGTCAATAGACAGAGCAATCTAGTATGAGAAACATTGATCAATCTCCAGCAAGCTGGTCTATATACTCTTGATGAATCACTCTGCATACATGATGAGAACTTGGGAGACAAATATAGCTCTCTCTCATCACAGGTTCAGTCTCTATTCACATTTCAGCTCAATCATCCAACCTCATTCATGCACTGTTTCTCACACTTACAAATATGTGTTTATTGTGCAGAAATGTACATCAAAATGCTCGCAAATACATGTTACCGGTAGTTTGGGGAGAAATGACACAACTACTGGGTTAAAGAGAATTTCATCTTTATCTAATAACAACGATGTCTAAATTGCCATCATCACATACTGATATCATTTTGTTACCAATATTCTTTGAAAGGCAATATTTCTTTTAAAAAATTATATCTGTATGTGATTCTGACTATAGAAAAGTATCTCAAACTAAGAAACAGGCACCTAAAAGGGTACATTTTATGTATCCCAATAGTTCATTTTTTGAAATAAAAATCATATTATACTCCACGAAAACATACGTGAAGTTTCACTAATTTTGCTATCTTCATGAGATAGTAACATGTTTCTAAACCAGAAGAATTCCTGTCATATTTGTCCTTCAATGAATCAAAGATGTCTTTGTTAATATCATAACAAGCTACACTTCATCCATATAGTAACACTAAATATCTATTTCCACAAGCTACTAGTATAATGTGTATTAAAAATTTGTACAATGGCATACACAAAAGAAGTGCACTCAAGTTCTCAATGAAATATAGTGAGAGCTTTAAATTACACTATACAGTACTGAGATTTAATTGTTGATAACAGAATCATATCTATAGATACTTTAAGGGGGAGCTATCCCTTTAATATACTGCCAGTGACTAGATCTCACTTCATGAATATTAGAATACCCAATAGATATGGCAAGCTGAGGTGTAGCTCACCCAACCATTCAGGTGTAAATGGTGGCTCATATACTAGATGAAGAGAAGAAAATGCCATACAGCTACTATTCAACACACAGTCCACAACTGAAACTATACACAATATTATTCTTTCATTCTACAAGCACATGTAGAATCTACAACACACCTTGCAAAACACTTATAAAGCAAGAGTGAAACTCTGCAAAATATGATTCCTTTTATCTGATGTGTTGCTTTGAAAGTACACCCATTTGTTCTGTTGAGAGTCTGATACGCTAGAGTTATTCTACTTGATGTAAAATGATAATAGTAAGCTGTCCATCTACCTCTTGGTACACAATATATGAACACCAGGGGAGCATTTCATCAATCGTTTTGTCAGTGATTTTTACCGACAACTGTTATAAGCTACTGAAATCCTTGCATCTGATTGGCTGAGAGCAAATTTGTCAGTAAAAATCACTGACAAAACGCTTCATGAAACGCTCCCCAGGTCCCTGTTTCATAAAACTTGTTATCAATAGCAACTGCCACATTTCTATGACAAATTCACTGCCAGCCAATCAGATTAAAAGATTTCAGTAGCTTCTATAACAGTTATTGCAATTTGTTATTGATAAAATGTTTTATGAAACGGGCCCTGGTCCCCCATCGTACAAAAGTTTTCAACATGTAACAGCCAAAATAGAAAACAATTCAGAAGCAGAAAAACACTTATACATGGAAAAAAGTACTAATTGAATCTAAAATAACAAAATATATCCAGAAAGAATTTGACATTTTGATATGATATGATATTGAATAAATAAGACTTACAAATGTTTAATTAGGAATGATAAAATACAAATACACAGGGTATGATGCCATCATAGTTTGATGAATTCTTATACTTATTTGAATTGATTTTCTATGAGTTTATAGAAAAGGTCATCACTCCAGGCTGTTATACAAAATTAGTTTGATTAGATTCAATCCAATCTAGTCCTGTGGTACAAAATAAAACAATGAGAAGCAATACTGAAGCATCCCACCAAAGGGTATATCCCCAAACCCTTCTTGATTAATTGATGAAAGTGACATTTATGCTGCTTTGTTCTGTTATGGATTACTCACTGCCTATACATAAAACCATGAACTTTATATAACATGGGGGAGAATAACCTGCAAAAACAACACTAACATATTCATTGGCAGGAGAAAATAACAAAATAAATTCAAAATTTCTGCAAGAGTTATTTACATGAGTTATTTACAACAGCATTTTGCCTAAATAACCCTATTCAATACTGTTAATAATAATAAGAAACTAGGTAGTTGGTATTTGTAAATTATGCATTTCCCCTTTCAACTGAAAATAATGAAAAACGTGAATCCCTCTTGCAGGTCTTGTTAAGGACTACTAATCTAATTTTGGTAGTTATTTCCCAAACCAATAGATTAAATTGAAGCCAATGTGATGAGGAGGGTTGGGTCTTAAGAAGGGTGCTACGGCATGCAAGCAATGGTCAACAGCACAGGAGTAAATAAACATTAAATTAAAATCCAATATGCGATCAACTTGGTTGATTTATAAATTAATCCCAAAGTTAAGATTCTGAGCGTATCTATAAGATCAAATGAGAAGTCCAGAAAATTGGCAACCATCTCAAACTGGAGCATTTTTCTCTTCAGATGATGCATCAAATCTCTTGACCTATTTTGATAATCCATTTCAGCCTGTAGCTGATTAAAATCTTCATCAGTGAATGCCTGATCCAATTCTTATTTTTATCCCAACATTCATGAATATCGCACTCCCCCGTATGTAAATGGAACAAGCCCACTGGCACCTTAGCAGGAAGAGGGTGCAGAGGAAGAGATTCAAGATATTGATTCCTTTAGGAATACTGTATGAAAGAGAAACATGAACATGTAAGAGGAATGAATACTGTTCATTTCTAGGTTTCAACAAAGCAGAGGGATTTACTACAAGCTTAGCAATAACAACAGTATTGAACTGATCTCAAGAGTGATTACATTAGTACAATTCTAGCTTTTTTCTGGTACAACAAACCGAAATGCCCTCATTTTTTATGTTAAGGAAGTGAATTGAGGAAGTGCAAGCATTACAAGTGAAGTGAAATTCCAATTATGTAAAATATATTGGAGCAAAACTTGATAACTTGATCAACAAAAACAGCAATATGCAAAATAAATATTCTATCCGCATTTTGAGAAAATAATTTTCTCTCTTTAAACATGGAGTCAAACAGAGACAAACATGCATATCCAGATTATTTCTAGTATGCAAATTAAATATTCTATCCGCATTTTGAGTAAATAATTTTCTCATTTATATATTTCTCTCTCTCCAAACATGAAGTCAAACGGAGACAATCATGCATATCCAGATCATTTCTAGTACAACTAAAGTATACTAAACACAAACCCTATTTAGAATGGGAAGATCTTCTATATATGAAATATTTTGACAGAATGCTTGTTGCAAACCATTTCCCCTTTCTACTCAAACCTTTTCTTTATTTAATTAATAACATTATACCTTGTATGATGCTACAATGATACTCAATATGTAAATGGGGATATTATATATTGGTATTACTAACTGACTGGCACACATGATTATACTAAGCAATGATTTTCATAATATTAGAGGCCCATGAGAGAACAAACTTAAATAGAAGGGAATACTCTAAGAAAGTCTACGGGAAGAAAACATAATGAGGGGGAGGGGTCAGGGGGAGGGGTCAGGGGGAAAGAAAAAATGAATGGAAGGAAAACAAAACTTAAGAGATGAGTAGAGTTTGTGTGACAGTTATATAAAAGCAACATCAAAAGATACATTGTAAGGAAAGTTGAATGTAAGTGGGTTCAGTCTCAAGAGTGTGTAATCTTCCAAAGAAATCAGAAATAGGGAAGGAAGGTTCTAGGTGACCTTGATCAAGAAAGGTTACCCTGGGAGGAGGGGGAGGATGTTCTACAAATAGGATGCACTCCCTAGAGGGTCTAAAGGCTCTTTGGATGGATGGTTAAGGAAAACTTGAGGAGAAGGGAGGATTTCCATTCAGCTTACCACAAGATGGAAGTGGGACATTAATATGAACAAAAATATTATGGACTTCAACAATCACTTATACACAAAAGTTTATAAAGTTAAATTAAAAGTTTGCAATGTTCTCCTGTATATTGCATTGGAAATGTGAACAAACATATCTTCTCACATACTTATAATCTCCAATATGCATTCTGTCGATGTTTGATCAAGACTATTTGGGAAAAGTATACTTGGAAAAGTCCTATACAATTCATTATGAAATCAATTAAATTGGTAAATTAAGAACAGAAGTAAGGATATGTAAATAGAGATGTGTATAAACCACAGACTGAGGTAGATTCAATACAGAATGACCTTCTCTCCTTGTGATCTTTGTGATTCAGTGAATGACATGATTTATGCACACTCCAACCTCATACACTTCTCATGAGGAGGCACACAATAAGGGTCTATTCCAAACAATGTCTATGCATTTTCGTTTCGTTCAAACACAAGATCGGGAAGTAGTGAAATAAATACTCCCAAGGATGCATTCATATCTTAATTCATGTACTTTTATATGACAATACATTGCACATACATGTACTGACATTTCAAATTAAACTGCATCAAAACTGAACAATATTTAATTACTATCTTCATATAGGCCTAGGTCTCCACAAATAAATCACAAAAGTAAAGATACTGTATGAAACATCATGCTTAAATTGCACCTTTTTTGCAACTAAAGATGGCACAATGCAATATGGAACCATGTGCAGGAAGACAAAATTTAAAAACAATACCGTGAGAAACATACAATTCTAATACATGAGAAGACTGACCTTTGAGAAATTATACTTTGAAACCACCTATTTTATCCATCAAGAGTAATATTATACTTTCAATTTGCTTGTGTTCACTAATTCCCACTGGTTTCTATTTCAGATTCCACCTTGAAATATACCACATGGACTACAGATATGCATGTGACTTGCATGTACTTCTATTTGCATCCTTGATATTCATAATCAAGCATATTAATCAATTTTTATAGCCACAATACATGTACACAATGCAAAAAAAAAATTTTAAATGCATGGTTTCTTGCAGAACATATTATAAATATTTGAGGATACATGTATATAACTTTTATTCTATATATGTCATAGATGTACCAAGAAGTATAATAAACAGAGCTATTTTGATCCTGTGATTTTTACAAACTCTGGTGTTTTTAACGGTCATCAGATATATTCTGTAACTGGATTGTCAGACATTACTTCATGGCTTTCTGCCAAATCCGAGATAAAATTTAATAAGAAAATTGTCATCGCAATTCAACAAGAAAGGAAGAAATGACCAGAGCATGACAAATACTATTACCTTCTCTTACTAAGAGTGGGTAAAATAGGAGAAAATAACACCCCATATGGATAATACTATTTATACAGATGTCATATAAGCTAGGATATTTCTGGGCTAAGATTCCTCGCTACTGTCACGAAGACTGAAATAAAAAGGAAATTCACTCAAGATTATTAAATTCAAGGGCACAACCATTTCCTTGTTTTTCCTCTCTATCATCCTCTTCTTTTCAGATCATATTTCCATTTCTCAGGTTTTTCAGCACCCACACTTCTTTTTTCTTTTTCCTGAGAAAGGATTTGTGCAATATTGATTGATTGCATCAGTGGTTTTTCCCTTTTACTTGAAAATTCCTTTTTGATTAAAATATTGTCAAGTCAACAAACAAAGATCTTTTGCATAACCTCAAAACCAAACTCACATATTTCTCATTTGGAAATATCCTGCGGTAAGTCATTAATTTTTAAAACTTTACGTGGAGTAAATGTATACAAATACTAGAACAAAACACATTTCATCATCTAATGCTATTTTCTTGAGTGTTTTAATAAACTTGTGTTTTAAATTTAAAATGACAATTTAAGGCAATGATTTTTAACATACATTTTGTAAAATAGTTAAGGTAGAGATCAACATGACAGTAAAACTACATATCTGATACATGACTTCATGTACTCTGTCTTCACTTGCAACTTATCTTGATAATGATCAATCTTTTCTCTCTGATGTTATACCGAACCAATCAAACAGCTGACCCCTGAAGCCATGTCTGATCACTCTACAGCATCATAGAGGAAAAAACAAGCAGATAAACAGTTTCTCCTCTACCATCGACCAATGCCTATATCAACCTCTGGGTAGAAATTGAAAATAAATTGAATTTCTGTCAGTGATTTGGTTGGGATAAGATTTGTGGTTACTATTACTCACACATTTACCGGTCAGCTATGGTTCAATCTAATGCATCAGGGCAATGGTGTCTATAAACTTGGGAATAATATGTAAAACCACATGTTTTCCATTTAGCCTCAGATTAAAGATTATTTACACCTATACTAACATCTTCTATGAATGATATTAGAGAATACATTTCCTACTACATTTTGTGCAGACATTTCTCCCTAAAACAATACAAACTCTCATTGTCATATTGAATACTAAGCATGATTATAACTTCAGATGGAAATATCATATCAAATCATATTAAATGGGTTAATAATACATAAAATCATGCAGTACAGTTTACCACTATAGTATGTTGGCTTATGTCACTATACAAAATTTTATGTGTAATTGGTATCATTGTGTAAATTGCATAATGCGCTAAGAGATAAATGTATGTGTTTCAGGAAGAATTACCTTATTTGGTAACTTCATTAAGTTTCTCATTCAATTTCAGGACAAAATGTCATCAACTCATAACAACAGGAGAGGTTGAATGATGACAAAGAATCTTTGTAGAACTGAGTGGTTACTCCTACTATGAATGAACGGAGAGAGTTGAGCATCTAGTATACTAATGAAACGGTGTTCACGGTTACCGTGGCAATAATGGAGGTCACCCTGATGAGTCATCAGCCAGACCAATGTGTCATAATCATCATAATCATATTACAGGGAAAATACCTGCACTGATGCATGCTTGGTAAACAAGAGATGTATAGGGAGATGGACAAGATGATAGTTCTGTGATTCATGACGTCTGAACTAGATTCTTTCTTACAATTATTGATTAAAATTTGATTGCAATCAATGACAAATTATTGGGTCACTGTATGTGATATGGATTTACTTCCATGAAAGATGAGCATGACAAGTGTTGGCAGCTCTCTCATAATCAGCTTTATATAAAATATACCAAATGAAATAGTACATTTGTGTATTATGTGTATAATTTTAATTAATGAAACTGAAATTCAAGCAATACATTGGATACTAAAATTTACTGATAATGATTTTCTTTATCAAAGATGCTAGATGCCAAAAGGCTTTCTTCGATTAAATTTCACTTCATTAGATTAGAGAAACTATATTTGGTCAATTTGTGCTTAGTCTGAACAACATCGATCATTACCACTCACTGAAAGTGTATAAACTCATGCAACAAAAATGACATGAATAATTTAGGTGTTATAGAAAAGACCTAACCATGTGGTATCACCCTTCAAAATTACTTTATTTGTGTTAAAAACATTGGGCTCAGTCTAATATATTGCAGAAACCTTGAAGTTAACATTTAAAATTTTACACATTAATTTAATATGAGTCATATTTGTTTGACAAAAAAATTCCAGTATTCTAAATAAAAATGCAACTGAAACATAGACAAGATTTAAAGTTTATCACGGAGTCATTGAGGAAGTTTGACTGATGTCTTATACCACCACTTGTTATATCAAGTGTTTTTAAACATGCCTATGATGTGTGTGTGATTGATACATAGATGAACGGGTGAGACAAGATGTCACAAAGTGTAATAAAAAACATGGATTTGACAGGATGATGCTTGAGAAAGCAATATAAAATGGTTTCGCATCTTTATCCTACTCTCTCTCTCTTTCATATCAAGTACTTTTAATATTGATGTCTTACAATCAAAATGCTAGTGTACTGTGCCCATATATGAAGTCTTGTTTTGATTTAAGATGTTATTCTGACCTAGAATATCTTCAAGAAGGAAAATGATAAATCTGATGGCATTTGCAATGGTTTGTGGTCTTCTGATTTGATTAGGAATAAAAACATAGTTAAAGAACAGTTAGTAGCAATTGATTTTTGTAATTATCTATTCCATGTATTGTTATACATTATATGCAAATACTAATAAAAGTAGAAAGGCATACTAAAATTACATTCATATGAGCTTTTCAAAATTCTTCTTGATATCTCTAACTTGTAATTTAGACCCAAAACATTAAATAAAAATGAGATATGGAGGTAGAAGCAGACAAAGAAGATAGATATATAGACATGACACCTTCAAGTGAGCATCATAACCTTTTATTAATCCACGCTTCCTGATTATATTAACACTTCCAACCCTCTACTCAATATACAGACAGGGGAAAAAATCTGAATGTATGCTGATATTGGTGTCTGGCCCCAGGGGTGCTGAACACAACAATGAAAGGTAATACCGGTCATATCAGTTACATGCAACCCCAAGAGTGTGCCACATGTGATCTTATACCAACTCAATCTATTGTGTCTGGGATACAACAAAGGAATCAAGAAAATGGGGGAAATGGAGTTTAATAAGTGAAGGGAAAAGGTGGCTGTCATATTTTCAAAGAATGCCTGCTTTTTTAAAAATAAATCTAGAATAGTGGAAGAAAATGTTTGGAAAACTGGGTAAATAGACTAGAAAATGAGGTTTCCTGGTAAATATGGGTTTCCTACGCTGAGCAATAGAGATGATAACTATCAACACAATAGCATGTTGACACTTGCATGGGTGCAAACCAAGAAGACAAATAAAGTTGACTCTTTCACCATTAAATATCAAACATGACTGCAAAGAAGTAGATGAAATTTGTAAATAAAACAATAATAATAATATAAACATTGATATACGCTGGTGTAATTTTCAGTAGATTATCATCGTACAGTGAAAAGGATTAAAGAGAATCCATGGGAAATCCTATTTTAAAAAGCATTCTAAACATTCATTACAAAAAAATATCTTATAATTCATGTTATTTATGATACATTCTTAATTGTTCAGTTGCTGCAAAACTCATCTGATAAAACTTTTATCTAAATGTTTTAGTTTAGTTTAGTTGAGTTTTAGTTTATTAACAACACATCACATAAATGCCAGTATAATCATCAATAAAAAGAGTAATAATGTTACATGAATACTAGTATTAGTATACACATGGTCAATAAAGGAAGAAGTTATTTATGATTACGATTATGATTACGTTTTATGTTTTATTATGATTATGGTTTTATGATGATGATTATGATTACGTCTTCTATTATGATTGAAAACAAATAGAACCTAATATATCCATACTATCGATCACCATTAAATGGATGATCATGTCTTGGGTATAAGCTATTAGAAACGTAAATTACCTATGATTTTAATAAACCATAAAGTCTTTAATTTCTTATCTAATATCTACCGTCTGATGAACCTGTCTACGTCTCATAACATGACATCATTTATGAGTTTTCCAGAAACGCTTGTCTGCTCATATATGAGCTTTACTCACAAACCAAGCTGTAATATCTTGATAGAAATATGAAAGGCAATAAATAGCTTTATTGCAGTTTGAGGCCAGCTAAAATTGAGAGGTAGCTTGCTACATGTCACTTTCTTTACTTGACAAGCAGACAGCTAGGGATTTACTTTCCTCAACACCAAATCTTCACATCAACAAACCACAGATAATTTAAACAAGTGTTATTACATTTTATTTTTCTAGTGTGCAAAGATATTGAGTTATAAGCAGAACTAAAACAAAAAAAACAACAGCAACAGCAACAAAAGTAAAGGCAGTGTTTCAGTGACTTTTTATTGGAGGTACGAGACTGCCTTTGCTAAATCCACACATGAATCTAGAGTCTGATTGTAAATATTCACAATGTAATTACAATGTACTTCTATTATGTATTTGTGAGATCAACTTGTAACCCATGTACAATTTACTTTCTATCTATCCATCTATCCATCTATCTATCTATCTATCCATCCATCTATCCATCTATCTATTTATCTATTTATCTAATTATCTATCTATCTATCTATCTATCTATCAATCTATCTATCTATCTATCTAGGAGATGATGCCAATAATACAAGAAAGAACAATTTCTTGTTTTTTACTGAAATTACCTCTGACAGCAGAGAGAAATAAATTAACTTGAAACATTATTTGTAGTTCATATATTCCTAATGGTTAGTTATAAAGAGAAATGCATTACAACATGTTTATAATGACAGAGAACTCCAAACTACAAATTAATTTGCTATTATTCTAGCCTTGGCTAATTGGCAATCAAGAGACAATCACTGGCGATCAAGGGTGCTATGACCGAGATGCTAAAGCTATCATGATAATGATCATTATAATACTCTCTTCTTGTATAAGCACATAATTATGCCCTTCCAAATAGCTTTGGAAAATAACATCCCAGCTTTAGCTTTGGCATCCACTATCAGCACACAGTACATTTCAAGGAACAATCATGCCAGGCACCTACTTATTTATTACACCTGGATCAAGAGTGGCAAATGTCAGTGGCGGATCCAGGATTGAGTAGAAGGGGGCACAAACCTAAAAATAAAAAGGCTTTTTCCCTCCAAAATTCTCTGACAAGCAAAAAAAAAAAAAAAAAAGGTCCTCAGCATTTCAGAGACTCTCCTTTTCAGTCCAAAATTCTCTGACAAGCCAAAAAAAAAAAGTCCTCAGTATTTTTCTGTCTCTCCGGACAAAGCCCCCCCAAAAAAAGCTCTTTTTTTTTTGGCCGGGGGGGGGGCATGTGCCCCCTGTGACCCCCCCCCCCCCCGATCCGCCACTGAATGTAGATAAATGACTTGCCAAGAGACATAAACAAATTGGTAAGGACTTGAACTCTGTACCTTGTGATCCACAGTCCCTATCCTCTAGACCACAACACCTTTCCATTCATTTTGGTATTGTCCCATGCAAGCAAGTATTATTGCTTCCCTGGATTTCATTTCTATTCCAATGTAATATCATAGAAACTTGTAACTATGCTTCTCTAATCAATATCAGTGTTGACTTAGAGGGGACCAAGATGCCAATACTGCAGGGAAATCAATCTTTCATTTCTTACAAAACCAACTTCAATACCGATACTTTTCTCATCTATCTACAATGAATTATGGAAAACATAATCAAGGATACTCAATCAACATGTCTCTTCTAAAGAAAAACAAAATATGAAAAGTGGAAGATATCAAAAAAGTGGAAGAGACAAAACAAATCAATGCCAAGAAACAGTAAATAGAAAGCGTGAACATCAATGTCTCAAGAAAGTATGTGTAAAAATAAGATGAGAGTGAGATAAAGTAACAAACAAACAAGCAAGCACTCTGCATATATATATATATATGCATGTCTATGTCATGTCTATGTCTATATGCATACTCAATGCCCCTGTAAATCATTGTTATAAATAAGGAAGAGAACTGAGAAATATTTCCATCCTAGTTCTGTTGAACTATGGGAATGTGTATCGCTCAATAAAACTCATGCATTTCTTGGTCACAGTCGAGTAAAATAATACATAATAACTATTGATTCCATCCTATTTCGACTAGATAGTGTATCAAAGCATTTCTCTGTGTTGCTGGAGGGAAGTCCCACGCATAATGTTTCTGACATTTAGTCTGTCAATTCAAGCACAAAGCATTTGATTTCCAATGTTCTATAGATAGATATATCTCTATATCAGCAGACTAGGCTTCATGGGGTAGTGATCTGGAAAGCAATAGTCTGAATATATGAAATTCCGGGATAAAGCATGATACTGAAAATGACTTTGAAATGATAGATTTACAATGAATTTGCCAACTTACATATGGATGAAAATCTTGGGAAGTATTCAAATAACAGTTCACTGTATTCACCATGAACATCAAATCATATATGTAGGACATTGGTCATTAACAGGTAAAGTGAATACACACAGTCTGTAATGACAAATGTCACAATGATTTTGTTCTTCTCTTGAATATAGACAACTTCGAAAAGGTGTTTGCTGAAAATTCACTTTGTAAAGCTATCAAGGGAGTAACCCTTCCCCCCCCCCCCAAAAAAAAGGGGGGGGGTAATATATTTGCATGGAGACCAGATATCTCATTTATCTGTTATTGATTCAGTAGTCCACTGCAGGACAAAATAAATTTACAGCAGTTTAGAATACTAGAAATAGACTAAAAGATATCAAATATCAAATTTTGTTTGTTTGTTTTGGTCAGTATCAGGCCTCATTTTAAATACTCTCTTTATTCTGCTGCCTTTTTCGATCATTTGTATAATTTGTAATCTTGTCTTTTTTAATTTTAATCATTCAATCTGATTATCCATGAATATTGTAATTTCATTTTGATTTGTAATAAAACACACAAATATAAAAAAAAAATATCAAATTTGTTGAGTTTAGAAAGAGGATATAATTCCCTTTCTTTAAAATAAGGACCATAAGGACCTAAACCATAGTAACCATATGGACACAGAATACATACACTCACGCACACACCCACACACACACACACACACACACGCAATCAAACCTGCATTAGCAACCACCTGTATTCCTCTCTATAAAGACCACCGGTTTGTTTTTTCCTTACTTTTTCTTATTAAGATTTGCACAAATGAACCTGTACATAAAGCCCACCTGCCATAAAAGACCATTTTTATTGTCTCCTTATGTGATCTTTATACACAGGTTTCACTGTATTTCATTTGATAATACACACATAAAATGTCAATTAAACAATATCAATATCATGAACATTAAAGACCAAGGGTCCAAATTAAAGTCATAAATTTTAAATACGAAAAATAAACAAAAAATAGAAATACAGAAAGAATCATTACTTACTAAAAGTAGAGGCAATAATAAGCTTGTGTTGCAGGCAGCAAGAAATGTAAGTAACATGCAATGTTAGCAAGCACTAAAGTCATGTCACCACTTCAAGAGCTAAAATGAGACTAAAACCTAGTACCAATCGACCAACTACACAGCTAGGGGGATTAATATCACCCTACACCACACACACTCTCACCCCTATAGGGAACACAATACCACAAATTAACAGACAAATACCAAAATCATTGGACTTGATAAGGAAAAAATGAATAATGCATTCGATGACTAATCAGAGAAATATATAAGAAATGATAGTTGAGTGGTAATGGGGGCATTTTGGTAGCCCTGTAGGTGTAGCTTACCCCATCGGACTGATGTCCGTGTGCATGCGATCGCCTCATATCTGCCGACTTACGAAATGAAATCTTACCGCCGCACCAGGCCATCCAAAGCACCGGCCCTGCACCCGGCAGGGCTAAGAAAAAAATCTCCGGATGTGAGCACACACCGGTTAATGAAAACCAGAGAGTTGCCCTATCATGAAAAAAAGAACAGGTTTGCCCTTTTTTCCCCTCCTCCTGGAGCTGTCAGTTACGTGGAAGGGTTTGGTTATTCATGGCTTGGTTTGGACAGGAGTCTGGCGCCATCATCTTAATGCATGCATTCCAAATACCACTGAAGTTGTGCAGTGGGTATGCAATAGACCCCAATACAAGGCACTTGATAATAATGATGCACACACACACACAAACAATACACACACACACACGCACACATAGTGAGTGTGTCATCATCTACTGAAGATGAAAGCATCCATCTGATTGTAAGGTGGTGGAGACGGTGTGACTCACTCTCCTCCCTTCCATCCGCATTCAGTGCCCTCATCATCTACGCACTGGTGGAGGCACGTGGTGGAGTAGCAAAGCCACGCCCACTCATGCAAATACTCCTAACACTTTCCCATGCATCCAAGCTGCACTAATGAAATTGTGAATGAGAGAGAGAGAGACACACACACACACACACATGCACAGACACTCAATATTGGGGTTTAAATGCACTGTACCTAGTATTGATGGATGCATGGGAGAAAAGCTGTCTAATCATATGCATGATGTAACTGTAAATATATGTCGGTGAATTCAGAGAAGTAATTGTAAAAAGAAAGAGTGTAGTGTCTGTTTAGGACTATAAAATCATTGCTAGACGAGTGCCTACTTCTTCTTGACTTACTTCGTTTACATTTCTTTATATCAAGACATACTATCTTAAGCAGAAAAAAATGAATCATTGAGCTCTCTTCTAACCAAATCACATGCCAACAATCTTGGACTAGACCTTCATATATATATAATTTTTTAATGAAAGTGATTGAATTGCATTATATGTAAAATACTGTAAGATAAAGATAGATATATATATATACCTAGATCCTACTAAAAGGCGATTTTTTTTTATTGTATAAACGTATATCATCGCAAAAAGGACGTTACAGAGAATTAATGGACTCAAAATGCTAGTATATGTTTAGAATTAATTTGATTCAATTTGCATTTATGGCAAAAAGAATCGTATAATAACTACCTTTTGTGTGCGATAAGGTATTTTTAGTAAATCCCCAAACTATTGATACTTAGTACGTTAGATACCCAGGAATTATACATATATAGATTTTCCATGTTATATTATACGAAAATGAGTTCTCCCTACCGAACAAAACTTTGTAGTAATATAATTAATTTGGGGCCCTCTACGTTTATATCGATAGAATGCCTCCTACCCCTACGGAAATGGGAACAAACAGTGCCAAAAACGTTAAGGCGAATCGAAAAATGCGACTTAACGTTGACTTCCCCCTTCCGTAGAATATTTCGCAAAAAAAATCACATTAAGTAGGAATTATGTATATACAGTCAAAACTGTCTTAGTGGCCACCTGTCTATAGCGGTCACCTGTCTATAGTGGTCACTTATATTGCTGCAGCAAGAACTATGTGCCTTAGAACCTGTCTACAGTGGCCACTTTTTCTGTTTCCCTTTGGTGGCCTTGATAGACAGGTTTGACTGTATATATATATATATATATATATATATACACCTGCTCTGTCACCAAAAGAACAAAGCCTTGTCTAAGAAAGGATTAAGTTGCAACAAGGAGTGTTTGAAGCTCCTTGCATGGTGGTAATAATGCAATGCATTCAAAGCATATCAACTTCTCACAAAGGTTAAGCCAGGTTAAGACAAAATGCTCAGCATAATACTGAAGTATCGTTTTATATTTCATTCTGCCACATCCATTTTATTCACCTTGTTGCTTGCATTGAGAGACAAAGGCATGTTCCAATAGGTTCAGTCAAATGGGATGAAATTGCTTTCATTTTTAATGATCTACCACTGCCTAGCTAGCACTGATGAGTCACCCAGCCAATTTATCATTCTATACTACCACCACCGATGGATGAGAGAACTCCACATCAGGCACAATGTTCATCATTACTACCACGGAAAAGGGAAATCTAGAACAGAATTCATCATTGCTAGCACAACAGGGAATTCCACATCATACACAGAATTTATTATAACAATGACGAGTGGAACTCCATATCATGCAAAAAATTTATGACTTACATGATGGGGAACTCCACATGCATCATGCACAAAATTGATTGTGAATACTATGAAGGAGAACTCCACATTAGGCACAGAATACATCATTATTATCACCTTGGGGAACTCCCCATAAGGTACAGAATTTATTATTATAACCATAATGGAGGAACTCCACATTAGGCACAGAATCTGTCATTTTACAACAGTAATTGAAGTACTCCACATCGGGCACAAGATTACTTTCATTACCACCTGTCCAAAAAATGATGACATAGTTCTTATTTATTATATTCCTATATAGTTTAGGTATTTATTTTCACAATCAATATGCAAAATACATCAAAATGTCACTCCTTATCAATTTGAAATTTCTTCATTAGAATGATGATCTACTCGTCAATCTTATTCTGAATAGAAAACAAACTGGCACAAAGAAATGTTACAAAGTTTCTTGTGCTTAGAAAAATTATTTCACAAATACATGCACACAGTCTTTTTGGAACACCAAAATGCTAAAAGCATCACTCCAAAATATACTTAGAATTGATATGCTTTGAAATTCAGTGTGTCAAATGTATTTGATTTGACATTATGTAAATATGTATCAAGATTGTCACAGTGCTAAATCACATATTGTGGAAAAACTTAACAAGTAGGAGATAAAAAGAATTGATTACCAAATATATACCACTGAACTGGTCCTTGATTTCTACATGTTTTTAACTCTTGCTAAACTGTTCTTTGAAAGATTTCCAGAAAATACATTTTTTTATTACTTTATTTTATCATATTAATAAGTATATTATATTGATTTTATTATATCTTCAGTTTATTATTGATGACAGCATAAGATTGTGTTCCCTATTATTATGATTGTGAGGTACACTTGCCATTTATGTACATGGCCTTTAAAATTCAATAAAATTTAAGAAATTAATTTTGTAAAGTGCATTTACGAAGTCTAAGGGAGTATAAAATAGAGATTGAGGCACGTCATTTGATATTCAGCTACTTACCACAGACAAAGAGGTGCATAGAGGAGAAGATACTTGGAAATGGGCCAATGAATTCTTGTCTGAGTACCATCCCAAGACCCTCCAAGGAGCTAACATATGATATTATTAAATACGTCAACACATCTTCATCCTCATATCTGTCTGCTAATATCGTCGCTTAATTCGCGAAGTGGCACAAAGGACCATGGATCTTTTAAAACGCATTCCGAGAAACAGGCGATTCAAATTTTTGCATACTTAAAACAGCAGATTTGACTTGTTGATATGAGTTCAATTTGTTAAATCATATATGTTAAGAACAAGAAGAATCTTGTCTACCCATTCATGTAAAGAAAATAGAGTTGTTCAATAGAATGTTAACAGCGCAAGGCTGCAAACATTTGTGTCACTTCGTGAAAAATATCATATGCAAATCTGGTATGCACCGTATGCGCTTTTGTATTCACGTAGTGACACGTTTGTCCATGCCGCGCACTACAATTGGATGCGTGCGTGTACCATGCGCGTCACTTCATGAAGTAAATGGTTGGCCTTTTGGGGGTTCGTGCCAATTTGGTCATGCTGTTTTTTGCAGAATAAATCAAAACTGATACTTAAAACTTTATGTGAGAATGATGGAAAATAGATGCTAAAAATTGAAAAAAAATTGATATTTTATGCTATTTTTGGCGTTCATGCCACTTCGTGAATTCAACAACGATATCTTAAGACAGATGGGTCTATAACAAATAATGCTGTTATTTCTAATCATATATGATGAACTTATTTTGTTTCATTTAATTTTGTTTATTTCCACTTCCAACAAAATAAAATACATGGGTTTGCATTGTACACCAAACAATGAAACTTAACAATATTACATGTAATTAGTTTACTGTGTACAAAAGGCATAAAAACTTATTATCTTCATCCTTCTCTCATTTTGAAATACAGTCAGAATATGGTGTTAACTAAATTTATATCATGTTTGCATTCCAAGTGTGCATTCATAAAGATGGTATGATCAGTTTGGGTATGATCAGGATTGTATCATTTTTACAATTAAAATGTCTGATGATAAGATGGTATGATTATAATTGTATATTGCTGGCAATCAGACTGTCCAATCAGAAGATGGTATGATTAAGATTGTATATTGCTGGCAATCAGACTGTCGAATCATGAGATCGTATGATCTAGATTATATTATGTTCATAATAAAAGTGTCCAATCATCAGAAGTTATGATCTAGCATGTATGCAATCAAAATATTCAATCAAAGTAGATTGAAGTTCAATCATATATACATGTACTGCATGATTCGTGCATTCATATAACATGGTAAAATCTAAAAACCAACCATTATCCCATTCAAGAAGTAAATCCCAAATGCCCTGAATATTCAATTCCATTCAATTCATTTAATTCATAAACATCACAGAACAATATATTTAGAATATCAAAAAGATATATGTTGGAAATAGCTAACATGAAAAAAGCATAGCTGTTTGCCTTGACAAACATTGGATTATATTCTCATATATTGTATGCTGAGAGTGCTCACACTTCATGAATAGAAGAACAACCACTCACATCTGTGCGGTTAATACCCCCTCATCAACCAATAAATTATGACGCCAGGAAAGTTTGTTTTACGATAAGAATTCTTTCAAGAACCACTATCCTCTTGCTAACCAAAATATGCCAGGAGAAAATTATGTTTGGTGCAAGACTTAATGAAGAAGGTTATGAACTAATGAGTGACAAGCGATGCAATTTCCTACCAGTTATGAAAAAGGTGAGAGATATACAGTTTCCTGGGTTTCTGGAACCTCTTGACTGCACTATAAAGATGTAATTCAAGATACCATATCATAACTCTGTGATCAAATCAGTGGTTACATCAGAAAAATATTGTTCAGAGTAATATTAATAAAAGAGACAAATCAAGAGTCAAGATCAAGCAAATTCAGTGATGATGAATATGAAAGGAATGCAGGAAGAAGAACAAACCGATGGAGAAAGAAAAGACGATGATAAAGAAATAATAACGATAAAGATTCAGATATAAATGCAAGAGAGAAGATAAGAGAAAAATTGTCACATAAATATATGTCCACAACAAAGTTTCTTCTCATTCTTACTCAAATTTTACATTTTCCCTAGAATATTTTAAAGAAGGGGGAGGTGAGAGGGAGAGAGGGGATAAAATTAAAATATTCTAATGATGATCGATTCCATGATGCTGGACGCAGAAGTTAGTATCCTAACTATAAGAATTAGGAGATAGTAGGTAAAATATTGCAAACTTGGCACTACTAAACTGAAAGAGAAATTCAAAAAGTGCCAAATTATGATGGACTGTTAATATATTTAGATGTGCAAATGCAAGGTATGAGAAGCTTAACCGGGCGAATTAACTCTATGAAGTAAAGTCAGAGCAAGGGAGTAACGGTTGGATGGAAGCTAATTAGAAGAAATCAGGGATGCAGAGATAATCAGAGGCTAGGTCTGCCCTCATTCCAAGACCTAAATGAGTCATGTGTGTCACCTATTATCATGTAAATCATACGGTTCTCTTCAGTGCCCGCAATCCGAGAGGCTTTGTGTTGGACTTCCCCCATGGTACACCCCCTCTCCCTCCCTCCCCCATCCTCCTCCTTTGTTTCTCTCTCTCTCTCTCTCTTTCCATCCTGCTTTCACTTTCCATCCTAGCCTAACTCTTTTGCCCTTTTCGCTTTCTCTATCTCTCTCTCTCTCTCTCTCTCTCTCCCTCTTTCTCACCCTTACTCTCAACTCATACTTTCCTCGACCATGGATCAGTTCAGATCAGACCCCTCACCTGCTGTTAAGCAGTAAATCTATTTCTGCTTTAATTCATATCATTTTACATCAAGTTAATGCCCACCTGGCTTTCATAAGACAATAAAGAAATGAAAACAACAACTGGAAGGAATAGGAATCACAAACTCCAGATTTTTCTGATTCTAGCCATTTCTAGATGATAATGATAGATGGAGATCAGAAAAGCTTCTTTTTTCACTAGTTTCTCTCCCAGGCCCACACCAAGTAGTAAATATCATCAGGCTTTCCAATGCTGATGATAAGTTTCCACATGTCCAGCTGCACATACACTAACACCCTTTCAGATTCTGAGCTCCCGCGAAACAAAGTGCAAATGTATATTACTCAAGATAACTTGATTTTTCCTTCACTTCCCCAGACAAATTTGACATAATTTACTTAGGATGACGAACGAGGCTGTTGGTGTCGACAGACCCATACCCTAAATCCAGAGACCTTACTAATCATGGATGCAGATCAAAGGCAAAAGATACAGTTGAAGGATGCATTCATCTTTGTTTCCATGGCAACCAATGAGGAATTATAACAATGGCTATTCCATGTACTATTCTCTGCTCTTCTCTACAATCGTTTAAGTAAACAATTTCTCTCAATTGGGAATTGACTTCTCTAAATATTTTTTTATAACTTTACTTTGTCTTTTACACCTGCAGTAGGCTACATCAAAAGAATGAATGCAATAAAAACTTAAGTGTTATCAAACACAAAACTTATTCATAGCAATAATCATAAATATACCTGCTCTTCTTATTGCTTTTAGGTGTAGCCTCAGCTTGGTGGCAGGTTAAGGGCAGTGGCGGATCCAGGGGGGCACAGGGGGCACGTGCCACCCCCCTTTTTTTTTTTTTGCTTGTCTGGAGAGACACAAAAATACTGAGTTTTTTTTTTTTTTGGCTTGTCAGAGAATTTTGGAGGGAAAAAGCCTTTTTATTTTGGTGTGCGCCCCCCCCCCCCCCCCAGGGTTGAGTCTGGACTATAAAGACTAAGGTATATTATAGTAATGAGAATACTTGAAGGAAATGGAGATTAATCTACATATCCCAGACTTAGTTTGAGAAAGAGAGAGACAGAGGGACAGAGAGAAGATGAAGAAGAAGAAGAAGAAGAAGAAGAAGAAGAAGAAGAAGAAGAAGAAGGAGGAGAAGAAAAAGAAGGAGAACAGAAGGAGGAGAAGAAAAAGAAGAAGAAGGAGGACAACGAGAAGGAGAAGTAGGAGAATATAAAGGAGAAGAAGAAGGAGGTGGCGGAGGAGAAGAAGGAGGAGGCGGAGGAGAAAAGGAGGAGGAGGAGGAGAGGGAGAAGAAGGAAAAGGAAAAGGAGGAGAAGGAGGAGGAGGAGGAGAAGGAGGAGGAGGGGAAGAAGGAGAAGGAAGAGGAGGAGGAGGAGAAGGAGGAGAAGGAGAAGAAGGAAAACAAAAAGGAGAAGGAGGAGAAGGGGAAGGAAAAGGAAGAAGAAAAAGGAGAAGGAAGAGGAGGAGGAATGGACAGAGTGGAGTAGATTTCAGTTTGCCTGGCAGTGAGGTTAGTTTGTGTAAGACAGGATTCCCCCCTGAAGGCCCATCTACATAATGATTCAATTAGGAAGACAATTCTAATATTTCCCCCTTGGTGGAAGTAGTTGAGAAATGACCACAGCCCTGTCCTGTCATTAAAATCATATCCTGACTGTGACCCCTGGATGTCTAGAATAGGATGTTGCCTGGTGAAATGATTGACACTCTACCCTATCTGGCATGCTACCAGATCTTTTAGTATGAAAAGACAAATATTAATATTGTATACTCCTTCCTTCCATCATGTATCTCCTATGCATAGACGAATGAAAGGTTTTGAAGAATGCCATACCTCATCTTATCATTTCAGCTTTCAACTCAATACAAAAAGCAAGAAATTAGGAGCATGACGAGCTCAATTTTAGTACTGACCAAAGAGACAACACAATTATATGGTAAGACTCATTGGAAATGGGCACCTTAATTACTTGCTTGCATACATTTGAAAAAGAGCACACTCAAATATCCTTATACATGTATAATAGTGCTTCATGAGATATTATCTTGAATGTATGGGTTTGTAAGATTAATCTGTATCACATAACTAGCATGGTGAAGTGAAAGTGCAAGCCTGAGAGGTGTGGCCTATGATTGATTGACAGGTGGAAAGAGAAGATATGATCATGATAAGATATAGACCTATCTCAGGAAACAGCCTTCATGCTCTTAACATGTACGACCTTCTCTCTCTCATGTTAACCTGGCAAACATTCAATCTAATGTCACCATATTAAAGTTGATTCAAATTTGTTCTAAATCTTCACAATCCAACTCTTGGACTGCTATCTTCCATTGTCCAAACAGAATTATATAATCTCTAATCTCTCTATTTCCTTCCACCCCAAAAGAATAAGATTCATATCTAAGTGTTCAAATAAATTCATCACAGTTGAACTAGAATACAAGTCTTCTCATTTCAAAGCAGCTCTGCTTTAAAAAAGAAATTACAACTGTTTACACGAATAAAGTGTTAAGGTCATACAAGAGTTTACCTCCTCTGTAAATATGTAAGCTGTGATAATTTCTTATTTGATTATATGAGCTACAAGCAATGAATGCTGCGTCAGACTATTCCCATAGTGCCATTTAATTTCAGGAGAAATGTATGTATTTTCCTCTATGACTCCCTTCCTTAAAGGGTGGCTAGACTTACATACTACATTACACTGAATAAGAGCAGATCATATAGCAAATTCCCATTACAGAGCTCATATGAAAGTTTTATTTTACAAACTGAAATTTCTTGCTGTGTTTGATATCTGTAAGTATCATATGGCAGTCTTTATGCACTTGTGAAGTAATGAACATGAGCAGTTATTAAAGATGAATATGTGAATTTTAAAATGGCTCCTCTTAATGTAATTGTGATCTCATTTTAGATGAACCATCACTTTTCTTGAAATGCCATAAAAGCAATGAATTTCTTTTTTCAGGATATAAAAAATGTTCTTTTCATGAAAGAAATTGTAAAATTCTCTTTATCTTCTGGATATTTAAAGTTTCCAATTATAAGCTCAAAATACTATGGTTACATATGTCAGAGATTCCCCAAATAAAAAAAAAACAGATGAGGAAAATGTTGGAGTTCTTTTTTTAAATCAAAATAGTACATCAATTATTTTTACCTCCCAAAACTTTGCATACATTATTGCAAATAAAATCAAGTGTGACTAAAGTTGCTGAAGTGAGACCAAAACTAAACTAAAAACATTCAAGCATGATGAACACCCCTCAAAACTTATTTGGGCATGAATACATAGACCAAATCACTAAAAATTTTGGAAAATACCCCAAACACTCAGGCATTACCAAACTTTCGTATATATATTTGTAAAAAGCATGTAAACAAAACAAATTTGCATGTATGATTTATGGATAATAAAGATTGAATGAAATTGAACTGAATTGACTAAAATTTGCTAAAATAACTCTAAAACTTGAAGCCTCCAGCCAAAAGTGAGGGAGGAATTCAGCATATCACATATGATAATTATACTAACAAACTATCAGAGACAGAAAGGAATAAGAAAATGTCAAATCTAGAAACATTTTAAGCATTGAACACACGGGTAAGTCTATACCCTTTAACATCGATAACACTAATAGAAATATAGGCCCATAATGCCACAGTGCCTTAGAAGGGAATTAAGATAAGAATGGAATTAAGATATCCTTTAAGCCATAGAGCCATACATGTTATATTAATTTCTAGTCTTGACTTTGATGCTAGCATGACCAGCAGATTGGATGATCCACCTGTCTTGACTATCATGATAACACCTGCTACTTATAGGGGTGGGGTTCACACTCTTCCCCCACCTCCTTCCTGAGTCTTCACCCTGAGGCTTGTAAGGATAACATAACAAGCTTACTATGCTGAATTTGCTCTAAATTGTGTTATTCATTTTAAATCCACATATAAATCCCCAAATTATTCTTCTTATACATTTCTCTCATGTGTATTTTAACTTGTTTGTTTTTTGGTAATAAACTCATTCATTCATTCATTCATTTAAAATATTATACACAATTAATACTCACAAGATGTGATAATGTGTTTTTGATATTTCAGATGTGACTATAATACCTTTAAAGATATATTTCAATTTACAATAGAGGAACTGAAACACTTTTCATGTAGCCTGGATGAAAACCATTTTGTATTTTTGCTTACAGCGTCAAGAAGTGCCCCACTACCAGATAAAACACACAGTCAGCTCTAGTTTGACTTAATTTGAGTGTAGTTATTATCAGAATATTTCAGGCCATCCCTGGGGACACGTTGCTCCTTAGAGGGATTCACTTCTTGGGGCAATGTAGAGCACTTCTTGTAATACTTCCTTTCCTTCATTCATTTTACTTCTCAAGCACATTTTATTGATGATTACTTTAGTGCAGATTAGAAAATAGAAATTGACTTACTGCTGATTAGAGTGAAACAACAATTATACAAAATACTGAGGAATGAAAAGCTGTATTTTGCACTTCAAACCACTGTTTCCAATTACTCACATTTTTCAAAGAACTCTCTTACTATTTAAAGAAATTTTTAGGCATTTTACTCCCAGTGTTAAAGATCGTATGCTCGATCTGTAATAAAAAATACAAGTCAGAAAAAATTGGAACCAGCGGGATTCGAACCCCGCTGGTTCCAATTTTTTCTGACTTGTGTTTTTTTTTATTACAGATCGAGCATATGATCTTTAACACTGGGAGTAAAATGCCTAAAAATTTGTTTACAAATTAAAATTCCTCCCATCAAGCTTCTTCGTTTACTAACTCTCTTACTGTTTACAGATGTTATCAGCTGTACTTCCATAATTGTCTAATTGTGCTAATTGATTGATTGATCTAGTAAAGATTACATGATATGTTCTCAAGATAAGCATGGCCTCCACTGAACATAAAATTGCTTGTTTGTTTATTAAAGCATTCTCATCTTTCATATATTTGAAGTAAACAAACCTAGCTGCTGTCTAACTAGAGTAGCATAACATGTGGAATGTTCTTATATTTCAAATATGACTATGAAGGGCCAATCATATCTGTTTCCACACTGCAAAATATTCCACGTTTACAGTATATAAAAAGTTTGACTTTTTATGATTAAATAATTGGTAGTTTATTGAGCCAAGGTTGGGGTTCATCTGAGGTTGATAAGCTAAGCTAACATCTGTTTTAGATGTAATGAAGTATCATCCGTTGAGAGCCAGAAGGGCTTTAGATCAAACACACTTTTACATAGAGTTCATGTGTTTCTGGCTCTTAACGACAATATCAAGGTACCTATCTTGACCTTGTTATTTATAACTTTTGAAAAGTAAATGAAATGATCATCGAAGAAATAATAATAATAACATTGGATATTTATATAGCCCTCATATCCACCATGAATGGTGCTCAAGGCGCTCCAATATTACCCCGGCTCTAGCTAGGCTGCCGATTTCGGCGCTCACAGCATTCAAGGAATTCATTCCTGCCAGTACCCATTTAACACCTGGGTGGAGAGTGGCAAATGTAGATTACGGGTACGGGTAATGTCTTGCCAAAGAACAGTAGTGCCGCGCCGGGGTTCGAACCCACGACCTTCCCATCTCCAGTCCAGTGTTTAAACTACTCGACTACGACACCTCTAGAAGTAACATATAACTTAAAAAAACAATTTCTTTAATCTCAATTTCTATACCGTGACAGCAACGGTAGGGACCTCTCGATATTCAGGCGATATTAAATGCCAATAAAAGTGCTAGCTCATGTCTGGCCAGATCCATAAAAATTGTTCACAAATTTTTCTCATCTTGGAACACCCAAGCCTACGGGCAAAAAGAGCAACAATCAAGATCATGAGAAAACCACATTTTCAATACCATAAGATTGCAGTTAAACTTAGCAATTTTTGGCAGCTGAATGCCCAATTAAAACCAAATACTTCCTCCTTTTTGGCAAGATAATCCCTTACATCGAGTTGAGAAAGTCACCAAGTTCACAATATTAAGAACGAATAGTTGTATAATGACTTGAATGTAACAGGGAAAAGATGAGTATACGGTATGTATGTTTATGAAATAGGTAACTTTTATGAAATTCAATTAAACTACAATAACAAGTTGAAAAGGGAAAAAGAAACAGTTTTAATCAATAAAATCTTAAAACTACAAATTGCAAACTAAAAGCCTGTGTAATCCAGTATCTTTTTTCACTCATATAATATGTACACATTTATTTTGTTCTATTTATTAACTTCGCAAAGACATCCAGAGACTGATAGAATGATTTTATGATCATAAAAGTGTACATGGTGAGACTCCAACACTTCAATTTGAAACAGTTTGTTAAGTGAGAGAAAATACTTTTGTTATAAGAAACTTTTTTTTAGTTTTGTTACAGTAAAATGTGATAACTTCTTGAGACAAAATTTATTTCCTTTTTTTTAACCAGTTTCTTTTCTTTAGTTTTCTGGAACTAAATCGCTTGCTGCTCCCTCGTGTATTTTTTACTGATCTGAAACGTTTCAATGACATCCTTCACCAGGTTGATAACAAATCTCTTGCCAAATTTAGCTTGTAGATTACAAGAAATTGAGCAGGTTATTTCCAAGTTGGATCAATGATTTCAGCTTAAATTCATCCATCTAATCATCTACATAGGGTGTTGCCCCTTCCATCCATTGCCTCTTCAGATTTCCTTGATTAATATGGTGTAAGAAAAGAGATCTTCTAGGGTATGTTTAGGAGAGAATTTCACAGCAGGAAATACAGTGCTTTAAGGATATAAGCAGGGTGACGTATGGCCAGACAAGTAGAGATGCCAGCTTGACTTTACAAGCTCTCCCCAGCAGTGGCGTAGCTGGGGGAGGGGCACATGCCCCAAATTTAATGGCAAAAAAAAAAAGAGAGACAAGGAGAGACAAAGGGAAAATAGGGAGAGGGGAAAAGCAACATGAAAAGAAGGTGATACAACCCCTCCCACATCCTTCCTTTATTTTATGGCCTTGGCAATGCACCAAAGCATATACCAGTATAAAACAAATATGACTCTTAAAAGATGATTTCTGATAATTAAAGAAATTTGGTTGCACAGGCAGGGTTAAGTAAAAAAAAAAAAAAAAACCAACAACAACAAAATAAAAAGGTGACCACATATTCTCAAAGAAGGCATTTCAAAACAAAGTGAAAGTCATCAAAATTGATTTCTTGTGTTACCGCTAGTTATTATCCCCAACAAGAAAATATCATTTTAAATATGTGATCCAACATTTGCTCCAGCGACGTTTGTTCCAGTTAGGGTTAGTGTTGCAACTGGGTTTTAGGTTAGGTTTAGGGTTAGAGTTAGGGTTAGTCTTGTGTCATGGACTGAAGTTAGTTATCTGGTTAGTAGGAAATTGATGACTGAAGCATTTGTCATAGAACTGTAGGAACATACCGGTAAGATATCAATATCTGAATGCTTGCATTTGATGCGACGAGACACTGGTGAAAACTGTCCACATACTCGGTTGCCTGGTACAACTTGGACTCTTCTCTTCTGAAATCCCATGATGAGAGCTGCTACATTCACACTACATCCAAAGAAGTCTCTTCAATCATCAGTTCAATGAATCAGTCTGTTTCTACATGTGTACATCAATCACTATCATATTTCCTTTATTGATGGTCTTGGTAGAAGGTATGGAAAGGTATACTATTTTCCAGTTGATGATGACGGCCAGACTTTGCAATCTCCTTCAGAACAGTTCTCAAGAGAATAGTTCTCACAAGCACAAAACTCAACACAGCTGACAGTTCTCAGTTACTGTCCTTAAATCCACCACCAAAACAAACAGCATTTGCAGAAAAATTATCATACAATAAAAATAGAATACAAGTCCTAATACATTCAAGTATAGCTTCAAACTGGAAGATTTTTAATATCCATATGATATGAAGGCTACGACCTGGTGAGACGGACTGTATGAGAGGGGTACAGGAGGAAAGTTAGACTAGTGTTGATTCAACCAATCACGTAGGAGTAATCTCAAGGATATAGCCAATCCTAAGGGTCTACCGCTTCTGTAATGCTCGAGTTATAACTGAGTTATTTCCAACTTGTTGCTCGTTTCTTAAATGCGTGTAAGTGAAGTGGCTCCCTCCCTTATCTTTCGTCATTCATCATCGTCAAAAACAAGCATGGCTTCCTGCTCCTGCCCCCTCATGGTCGCAGCTCAACCAACCTAGGATGGATGAACTTAAGCCCTTGAGTTTGGAAAAAAAACCTGCTATCTTTAAGAGAGCTTTTTTTATAGTAATGACATACCATTACATCATTAGTAGACACTCTATAAGCAATGGACATTGTTTATTTGAAGGTTGATCTTAATATGCTTATTACCATTTATGGCACTTAAGAACTTGTGTTTTCACTTTTTTGGAATAATGAAGCTCAAAATAATTCCAATTCCAGAAAACGACTAATTTCACTAAGTTAAAGACACACTTGTATTCTGTATTACAGTTGGAATTGGTATCTGGCTTTCCAAGCTAATCACCTTTGTACTTCATTATGATAACTGTTTTACATTAATAACACATCATCCACTTTGAAAGATTACAAATACTATTACATGTGGGGGTGAGGTACAAGACAACAACTTGCAGTCTAAATCTGGTGATGGAAAGTTTTAATTCCATTCAAATGTCCAAGAACTATCATAAGAGAGAAAATTGTAATTGAAAGTACATACCAAATCTACTATCTTATTCAAAATGTGCTCATCTCCTTTTGCAATCCTTTATTTTTATCCTGACATGAAAGCTGTAAGGACATTAATCCATCCCGGTAGACTTACATCCTTCTTGTACTGAAAGCTAAAGTGACAGGAAGGCATCCATCAGACAAGACTTCCTCAAACTGAAGGCATCTCCCTTTAGCTACTGACCTCTCCCTTTCTAGTCAAAATACTGTGTCACAAAATCATGCCTTGACCAGGAAGATACACAAAACAATTTTGTATCTCTACGGTATGAGAAGTGTGTTGGTAAATTGCAGTAATAATTTGAGGTCTAGATGATCTCGCGGCAATATAAGACTTTAGCAGACTTTTGAAAATTAATCATGACAATGATGATGACGATGATGAAGATAATGAAGATAATGACAATCACGATCATGATAATGATAATACAAAAGGGTGGGGCTTACTTTGTGCGACCATAAGCTATATTATTCTGTACATTATGTTAGCCTAATCTTATAAAAGTTCTTGTTTCCCATATGACTGTAGTACACCTGATTTTGAACATTGAAAGGAAGGTTTCATATTTCCTACATCTTCTGATGAACATAATACCCACTTACAAACTTTGTTCCACTCACGTGGAGTAGGGTGATTAGAATCTTGACAATGCTAAAAATACTTGCAGAACTTGGACTAGGTTCAAACAGGACATGAAACATTCTTCAGAGCATAAATATGATGCTAATCACTACAAGGCTTAAAGGGTCTTCATCTTCATTCTCACTGAATTCAAAAACAGATATCAAACACAATCACTGCCATGAGAGGGATTAACCCTGACCTTCCTCTTTCAACATGTGGTCAGTATTAGATGACTGCTTTCATATTCACTGGTAAAATGGATGAGTGTGGACTTGGTACTGAGCGATAGCTACTCACTCAATCCACATCCAAAATCAGGCTAGAGCACATCACATCTTGATTCATTTGTTCCCATAGTTGCTCAAAAGGTAATGCCTGATATTCCCAAACTTTCTGATCCCCCCCACCCCCCCTCAGTCCCTTCTGTCATAAAACATACAGTGCAACCACAAGAAGATAATTTGATCCACATTAAGCAGAGCTGATATCATTCATACTACAATGATTCCACTTCAGGTCCACACCAACTCCAGACTCAATCCTCCTCTTGAAGTAGGTCAAGAAGTCTGAGATGAGTTCAGGTTCAAAAGTCAACAAAGAAAGCAGATCAAAGTGATGCTAATACCTTTCTATTAATTAGCTTTGGAATGACTAAACCCTCTTCTAGCCCCAATATGAAAGAGGCATTAGATAACCGATGGAAAACAATTGAATTAAAGTTAAACCATTATCTGTTGCTTATCAATTTGGCTTGATAGCATCAAAGCATATACATGTACTCTCATTCTACTCGTAATCCATCCTTTGAGCATAACAATCCATTATCATCAAGCAAATTCAATATTTGCAAATCTGTGAAAGTAAAGGAAATCATTCCTCTCCAGCCCCCTCTCAGCAGGAGAATCCAGACAATAGGTCTCTACAGATGTGGCAGCCAGAGTGTAATTGTTCCTATCATCACATGATTAAGTTTAGGGCCAAGCAACTTCCTAACCCACTCATACACACATTTATCATGAAATAAATATCAATATCAAAATCAGATTTGATCTCCATTCAACTTTTTTTCTTCCACTGAAGGGCCACTAGAGAATACAGTAGGCCTATATTACAAATCATTTCTTGCAGTTAGTTTCAATCACATGATAGATCTGTTAGATAAAATTATATACATTCGGATAAGACTAGAAAGTCCATTCAGATCACCTTGCTCAAATAAAGTACATTTTTGTATTGGAATAAAGGATGGATATAAAAGAAATGACTGTGTGTCATATAGACTGAATATTTCAACTAGCACTGCACCCCCACCCCATCCCCTTCCAAAGATGGATTGTCCCCCCCCCCCCCCATAAATTGCAGGTCAATACTTAAAAGGGTTAATTGTCTGACAACTGATCTCCAACAAGGGACATCCCTATTACTCTATCGAGAGCTCATAGGATGATTTCTTCTGACCCAAAAGGGCATTAACTCCTACACTTTTTCCCAAAGTTATTACCCATCTTACAATTTCAAGCACTCTTTTTCTTTTTTTCCCAAAATGAGCATAAGAATAACAAGATTAACATAGCAGAATTAAAGAAAATTAGAAATAGCACAATGTAGTTCCAGAATCCATGCAAAGAGAATTCAGGCTGAACGATATCTCACAACATGCAGTCAACTCGATGCAAACATTTCATTCCTTCAGACACTTACCAATTCTTCCTCATTGCAAGGCATTGTATTAAAAGAGCTCCCAGACCTAGAATAATTGGAGGTGTGATAAAATCCAGTCTCATAGCATTAATATCTTTTTCATTCACAAAATCTATGAGCATATTGATTCAATAAGTCAAACAAACACTCAACTCCTAAACGTACTTGAATATAAGAAGTATATTTATTTACATTACCATGTCCTCTCCCCCCCCCCCCCAAAGTTACCACTTGATTTGACTGGACTTGATTTGACTGCCAAATCTTAAGCAATATATATTCTATGGTTACAGCCCTATAGCTAGAAGGTCCGATAGTTAGCGGGTCCGATAGACCGACGCCCAATAGATAGAAGGTTCGATAGACCGAATGTACGAGAGGGTACAATAGACAGACTGTTCTATAGACCGAATAGGCGGAGGGTCCGATAGTCCGAAGGTTCTATAGATCGAATGTCCAATGGGGTCCAATAGTCAGAAAGTCCGATAGACAGAAGGTTCTATAGACCGAATCGGCAAAAGGGTCCGATAGTCCGAAGGTTCAGTAGGGGTCCGATAGGTAGAAGGTCCGATAGACCGACAATAACGTAAAAACGGTAAAATAAGTGAATACAATAAGTTTTTAATAGTTTTATCTCATAAAAGGAAAAGGGTAATGCATTATCTTTTTCTATGTGTATTGTAATAAACCGATTTATTAACCGATAGGTCTGTAGGCCCACCCCCCCCCCCCCCCAAAAAAAATGGGGAACTTATTTTAAAGTTTTGTTTTATACATTTTCAACATGTTAAACGTATTTTTATCAGAGCATCATCATCATCACCGTGGGGCGGGGGTGGTCCACCCATGCAGCTCAGCCCCCCCCCCCCCCCCGGTTAATTTTGCCATGCACTAAACCAATGAATTGGCAATGGGGAACGCTGACCATTGTTTGAAACATGGAAATCTAATTATATGGTGCACACTAAAGCCCCGAGGCCCATCATGCCCGAAGCATGATGGAGCAAGCTGAGGAAAGGGCGTCCCTTTCAAACACGTGTTATTTTTTAAACAAAGAAATCTTATGGGGGCACACTTTATAGTTGAATTTTCATTAAATGTAACAAAAGATAAGATTCTGACAACAAAAGATTCTGCCCGATAAAAATGAAATTGTTTCAATTAGGCCCTACCACCATCTTGGGAGGGGGGCGTTTCCATTTTTTTTTTTTTTTTTTTTTTTTTTTTGGGGGGGGGGGGGGTTTTCAGGTGATATTTTCCTACCAGCTATGATGTCAGCTTTTATACTTTTTTGAATGTTCACCGACTACACCCATTCTACTACCTTGTGGCAAATTTTAGTCTGTGGACTATGTTGGGTAAATTATACCATTCCTTTGGGGGGGCCGGGGGGGGGGGGGGAATTCGAGAATAGTCGGATACCTCACTGCCCGAATATTATGATATTTCGGGCTTCTTGTTGCTGCAGGATGTAAGAGGTGCTTGCTGGAAGAAACAATCTAGGCCTCGTATCTTGATTGTATGAGCGAGCAAAGCGAGCGAACGAGAGAGAGAGAAAGAAAAATTTTGTATCCTGAGAATAGGTTCTAGCGTATTGTTATTCCGTTCTCACAATCTGTGTAACATGTTATCGGCATCTTCCGTTCTCATATTGGGAAGAGACTGTTGGTCACAGGCCATTATTTCTGAAAATTCATCTCTTAGCCCCTTTAGGTCAACTTGCCGCTCGATTTTTCAGTTATGTTGCTAACATTCTTTGATTAGAAAAATAGCATAACATTAGCTAGAGATTCAAGATGCAAACCAAATAACTTCCATAAGAATATTACTTATTAATATAATTGGCATTGGTTTATATACATAAATATGGCGATTATATGAATAACTAATTAATATCAATAATGAAAATATAATGGGCATTGGTAAAGTTTTTGAATTTTTGTTTTCTTCTCTTTCCTTTCTGATTTCTTTTATTTTTATTTTTTCATTTCTTTTCTTTTCTTCTTTCCTTTTCAACCTCTTCCTTTTTTGCTTTTTCTTTGGTTGGAACGCCCCACTTACTTTAACCACTTATTTGTTTACCCACTTATCATTTTATCCACTATTTTACCCTTTTTACGTATTTATTGTCGGTCTACCGGACCTTCTAACTATCGGACCCCTACTGAGCCTTCGGACTATCGGACCCTTTTGCCGATTCGGTCTATAGAACCTTCTGTCTATTGGACCCTCTCGTACATTCGGTCTATCGAACCTTCTATCTATCGGACCTTCTGACTATCGGACCCGTTGGTCATTCGATCTATAGAACCTTCGGACTATCGGACCCTCCTGCCGATTCGGTCTATAGAACCTTCTGTCTACTGGACCCTCTCGTACATTCGGTCTATCGAACCTTCTATCTATTGGGTGTCGGTCTATCGGACCCGCTAACTATCGGACCTTCTAGCTATAGGGATGACCCCATATTCTATATTCAGGAATGTCAAAATCATGGTATACTCGAACATTTTCACTTCAAGTTTACAGTAAGGACACAGATGAAAGAGTTGATTCCAATTCCATAAGTGAGGAGAAATAGACATTAATTTGACATTTGCTACCAATAATGGTTAATACAATACAGAAATGAATAAAGGAAAGTAATTTGTTGATAAAGATAAGTCTTGTCGTTTACCTGCTAATATACAAAGAATGACTTTGGCCATGCCTGTATCAGAAAAGATGATAACAGATCTCATTCCTTTCCTTAATTTGCTATCTCTGACCCTAAAGCCCAGGAATAAAATGACAAGTCATGTTTAAATCCAGATGTGCAAACCATGATATTAATTTCACTTTCTACTCCATACTGTTTCAAAGACATTTAACTGTTTTCTCAATACACCTTTCTATACTTTCACTAAATAAAACAATACCTTCACTTAACAAAGTCCTTATAATTATCACATAGAGAGGGAAAGAAAAATGTTTTGTTATTTTTCCTGTAAGAAGGCATGACATCAATCCAAAGACCTGTCCTAGTTTTTTTAATCTAGCTTATGACAAAGACGGGGTCAATATTACCAGGTTATTAGTGATGATGTTCTTGTCTGTAAGGGCCTCATATCCTGATTGAGCTGGTCAAGCTAAATGATTCCTGAAATCTTTTAATTTGTAACAAATTCAGCAAACTCAAATTACAAACTGACCAAGTATCAGCATTATACACCTTGTTTTCTGAGGAGTATCAAAGATGACAAGTAGCCAATATGTGTTCGATCAATTGCAACTTCAAAATTCATTCAATAAAACTTTATTTCTTATCAGATTTTGCTCAAACTTTCACAGATCTGTTTTTCTCATTTTTCTTCCTTTAATTCAAATCAACTTAATACCAGGGTGGACTTTCCCTTTAAATGGAAAGCTATCAATTTATTAAACATTAATGTTTTGTAAATAACAGGTCTTACAAAATGCAACAGGTTCTGTATTATTTGACGTCTTGTAACATTTCAACTGTCTACAAGAATAGAGTGACAATTTGAAGAGGTCTTAATCATTGGCGTAGATCCGTGCATTCTTTGTTTTCATTAGGGGGATGGCTTTGCTCTTCATGAATGGTCATCCCCCCCTCCCCCAGTTGAAAAGAAATTCTTGCATATTTATGCCCATGGTCTCAATATAATTGACCAAAATCCCCTGCACTTTCAATCAAACATAAACAAATTACAAGAATTGGATGGGTCATCTTATTTTGAGATGTCCCTGCATACATATAGCCCACAATATCACAAATGTTTATCGAGCAGTCGATATGTTCATTTAACAATGATCTGAACGTACATCGTGCTTTCTAAAGTTTCTACGTACTTTACAGATACTACCATTACCCCGGTCATCAGATTCATTCATGCACACAATGTGTACACCATCTCCACCTCCTGGGGGGTATTCCTACCATATGGTCACTGTGAGGACAATAATGATCACAACCTATGACTTTTTTCATCCTACCAGGGGAGCGTTTTATCAAGCGTTTTGTCAGTGATTTTCACCGACTAATTTGCTCTCAGCCAATCAGATGCAAGGATTTCAGTAGCTTATAACAGTTGTCGGTATAAATCACTGACAAAAAGCTTGATGAAACGCTCCCCAGGTCTCCATTTCTCACCTGGGTATGGAGAGGCAATGTTGATGAATATCTTGCCAAATCACATTAGTGCCTTGCAGGCCGGGACTCCAACCCATCTCTAGACAAGTATTAATTCAAACCACTCGCAAAAAACACCTCCAATCTTTCCACAATAATGACATACTAACCTCTGATAAGAGACCACAAAGAAACCAGAGTAGCGTGAACGAGCGCCATAAACACCATTAAATTCCACATGTTGATTATGATACATTGTAGAGGCTTGGAGATCGGTTACCATCTCTTCAAAGTGATTTTCATTACTTTCCATAAATGAAGGATTAGCTATCATGTTACACACTTAACACTAATTAAATGAAATGAGTGCAAGTCTATTTCCATGTATCAGATAGACTATTGTTTCTTTCTCAGAGTAAAAATGAGTTAATCTGTATTTTTGGCTGGTCATTTATATAACCTCTCAGGAAATAGATAATTGATTTTAAGAGTTGCATAAGATCTATCAAACCATTCTTTGAATACCTCAATAGAATTATCCACATTGTATTAGGTAATAAAGATACATGCCAGAACTGTGCAGGAACAATGGAATAGACTTTCATGAATTAAGGTATTGTTGCCAAAAATGGAAACAAGTCTATTGATTAGCAGGTTGAATAGGAGCATTATCAAGCAACATCACGAGGTATGCCTCATTTTTATTAATTAAAATACACAAATAAAACGCAAAAATAGATTATTAACTGCCATTTTTATTAACAATCATTCTTACAGATCCCATCAAGAAATGTTCCCAAATTCTCAAATGAGCTGCCCCCTCCAAATAAAATAAGAAAAATGAACAAACATACATGGACTTTTTGTCATCATGGACAAGAGCTCCTTAGCAATTAACAAGTTATGTATTTATTATATTATTTCCCTATTTGAGATGATGACATCTAAATAAATCTCTTTGAGTGTGTTAAAGCTCACATTTTTCAGGCTAGAATGAGTGTTTTGAAAGGCGTTTAGTTCAAAACATGGTTGCGTCCTTACTCATTTTAGTATAATTGCTGATCATAAACTCACATAAAAGGTGCATTTTGAATCGGCGTTTCTCGAAAAAGATGGTTTCATGGGAAGCATAAATGCACATTCATTTGTAAACGTGTTTATAGTGACTTCAAGCAATACTAGAAGTATAGATATAGTATAGTGTGGTAACTCAAAACTTTCGAAAAAGCGTGTGCCCCAACTTGACCTGCCCTCCAGGAGCCAACGTGGCACACGCAATGCAGGTTTGCGAATCCAGCTGCAGAGCGCAAATTCGCCTGGAGAAATCAAGCATAAACAGTACCCCGTAAAACTGAGTTTTAGATGAACGTTTCAAAACGCTCCTTCTGCCTTCGCAAATTAAGCAAAAACGCACCTTTCATTTCCTTCTCTGGAGGAAGCACAATTAAATGCACTGGGATGGATGAATACATTCCTAGAAGTCGGGTAAAACAAGCTTCTAATATACCTTGGAGGTTGAATACTTATCAAATAGACCATGTCCAAAGAAAATAGAATATCACTGAAGGTGATTAATACCCCCGCCCCAATGTGTGTGCCAAATTTCCTGAACATTGCTCCAAAAATAAGGAAGTAGTTTGATCTGCAATATCTTCCAGTTTTATTGCCATATGTCGTTACCATGGCAACGCAGTTTGCCACACATTGAAACAATATGTCTTGCACACCTTTACCACAAGAGCAATGTGTGTGCCTATTTCATGAGCATTGCTCAAAAAATGAGGAAGTAGTTCGATCCGCAAGATTTCCCACTGATTTATTGCCATATGCTGTTGCCATGCTGTTACCATGGCAACACAGTTTCCGACACATTCAAAAAATATGTCTTGCACATCTTCACCACAAGACCAATGTGTGTACCGAATTTCATGAGGATTCCTCGAAAAATGAGAAAGTAGTTCAATCCGCAAGATTTCAACCTGTATTGCCATAATATGCTGTTGCCATGGCAACGCAGTTCCGACACATTAAAAAAATATGTCTTGCACATCTTTTTCTCAAGGCAAATGTGTGTGGTGAATTTCACAAGCATTGCTTGAAAAATGAGGAAGTAGTTCGATTTGCAACGGACCGACCGCCCGACCGACCGTACGCTGATTCCTACATGTATATACCCCTGCAAACTTTGTTTGGGGGGGGGGTATTAAAAAGAGTCATTCTGATTGCTAGCTGTCACTGAACAACTTAGTCAGTCAGGTAGTACACCAATCACCCCTCCACCCCCTTCAAGGTGGATATATTATGGAACCATCTAATTAACACTCACTGAATTAGGTCTTATGTCTGGGATTAGACCCTGGGAATATAATCACATTGACTTTTAATAACCACATAATGTCATTGTCACTGTTACAACAAGCAGATTAATGAACATAGCTGTTCAATACAAAGCCCATGAGAGCTGACAATGTGTGTTATACCAAATTAAAGGGCAATACAACCTTGGTAATAAGATGAGTATTGTGAAAGCAAAAAAATAAGAAACACAGAATGTTGAAAGTTTGAAGGAAATTAACAAGAAATAAAAAAGTTATGGATGTTTAATAGAAAACTGAGATCAGTAATCTATGTAGCTCTCAAATTAGTAATTTGACAAGTCGATTGTGAAATACTAGCAGTGGCAACTCTCCTGTTTGTTGTACACAAAAATATCATCAATTTTGCAGTGTTCTCTTAAGTTCCTTTAGTTTATCAATTTAGAGGCTTAAGCCGGCTTTCAGATGCTTCATACAGTATAAAGTAAGATTTCTAAGGTAGCTTAGTGCAATGCAGACACACGTAAAGACGCGGCAAAGACACAGAGAGCAAAATTGCTAGCTTTTCCTGTGCATCTAAACTCACAATCAGACTCATCTTAATAAAAATTTACATTATATTGTTTAAAAGTGCTCATAGAGCTAGAGGTAAATACTAATTCTATATCCTAATATTTTGGTTCTGCCTCTGTAGAATAAAATTATGATTTTGAATAATTTTGTCATATGCGTCTATCCCGCATTTTTACGTGCCATCTACCTAAGCTACCATTAAGCTACCTAAAATGATAGAGTATGTCTTCGTACCTAGTATCCATTAAATGAACCTGGGTTGAAAGAGGCAAACATAGGTAAAATGCTAAGTGTAAGAGTATAGAGGGGTGATGATAGATAAAAATCAATTGCTTATACCTTTTATACAAATGCACTTAACAATGTTTATAGTCTAGTCTACAAGCTCACGTTTAATTCTATACAAACTGAAGTTTAACACTACCATTTTAGGGGACAGAGGGTATATCATATTGAATTAAACCCCATTGCAAATTACAACAACTATTAATTGAAGAAGAATTAAATATCTTTTCAGTCACTTCTTAGAAGTAGAAATAATCAATTAGAAGCAAGAATATGAGAGATAATGACTCAGAAAAGGGATATTATGAATTATGTAATATGCTAAGAAATTTTGAAAGTGTGAAGTAAGACGTTAAGTCAGTGACCTATTCTAGGGTAATCTGATTAGTCTATAGGAAACTAATATGACAGGAGTGACAATTATTCAATCAGACTTACAGTCATAATGCATGACCACAAATACTGCCCACTAATCATTTCCAAATCTCATTCTCTCTCTCTCTCTCCCCCCTCACTGTCATTCTCTCTCTCTCTCTCTCTCTCTCTCTCGTTCATTCTCTCCCTGATTATCTTATTAAGTTAAAGGGAAATCCAACCTTGAGAAGCAGACTGGTGAAAGTTTGAATGAAATCAGACAAGCAATAAGAAATTTATGAATTTTTGAAAGTTGTAATCACTATAAATATGGGAATTTCAAATTGGCCGAATAGGTAACATCACTGTGATGTAGTGGCGGACAACTCCCCCATTAATTTGCTCCAAAACACAAAATGACCAAAATTTCATTTTTTTTCAAAATGCATTACTCAGTATATATAGGATCTTTTTCTTTCATGAGGACCTACAACAATATGCTATCTGCAATTTAGTTTGAGTACTGCCCAAGGTTAAAGATGCTTCAGAGAAAAGTACAAATTAATGATACATTTGTATACAACAAACGGGAGAGTTGTCCGCCACAGCCGACTCACTAAATTGCCAATTTGAGATTCAGAGAGATGTAGTGATCTCATTTTTCAAACATCCATAACTTTCTTATTCCTTGTCCGATTTCTTTCAAACTTTCACCATCCTGTTTTTCTTATATTTTTGCTTTCATACAACTCATCTTTAGTCTCCACTCTGTCTCTACCTGTCTCTCTCTGTCTCTCCCCTCTCTCCTTCTCTTTCTCTCTCTCTCTCTCTCTTTCTTCTTCTTCTTCTCCTCCTCCTCCTCTCCCTGCTCTTGATACCATACATTACTCCACAAATACACACAAATTAGTCATTTTTCAAAATTCTATACTTAAACCCCTTTAAATTCCTTCCACATCTATTCAATGTTAATATGAGATAATGTTACAGGGAGGAAAGGTATTGCTGATACTTCACTAAATATAAGAGAAGTTAGGAAAGAGTTTCAAAATAATCGATTTTGAAATAGAAACTAGAAGTTTGTGTAGAATCACAGAGGATCCTGTAGGCACCAATCCCTGTACACTTCATGCAACTTTACAAAAGGAAGGCTTCATCAAGTCCAGCTGTTATTGGCAAAACTTTCCTTTGGCACTGGATATTGGCATTATTAAATCATAATTCATAGTTTCAAAGGAAATTCAGGCACAAAAAAATGTGAACAGTCTATAAAATTGCATGTAAATCCATAAAACATTTGTAGTAGAGAGATAAAATCTGCATTCCTGTAGTGTGGGAAGTCGGATATTTGTTGCAGCAGAATCAGAGATGTAAATAAATGAGCTAGCACAGAATGGCGAGTAATTTTTTTCTAGAATGATATGACTGTTATTACGCTGCATAAGTATGTGACGATAATGTTTAGATTAATGAAGTTCCTTTCACTAAGTATACAGAATAGTGAATTCTAGTTTCAGCATGGGAATTCAGCTAAGCTACCATGACAGGGTGCTCAAGCATTAAAGGAATTTCTTCCAAACATGGGTTGAGAGTGGCCAATGTCTTGCCAAATTTCATAAATGTTGCAGCAGGGATTTGATCACTGTCTCATGCAGTCCGTAGTCAGAAGTTGGAGTCTTCCATGTCTGTTGGATTGTTGAATTAAGCATTACATATCTTCTATGGGAATAAACTTCATTATGTGTTTCTACTTCACAACAAAATTATATTTTCTCTTTCATCCAAACATATGGTAGAACATTCATCCCACTGCACAGAAGGGGATGGGTGAAATAATTTTAATTCAGTATGGGTACTGCCTACAACTGCGACAAAAATATGAAAATAAAACAATTTAAAAATATCCTGATTTCATAACCCCTGTTAAATCGCTAGACATTCAAAGCAAAATTTTGATTTTAAAATATAAATAGAAATGCCGCATTTGCTCAATATTGCGACAATTGTCAGGACTGTATCAAACCGATGGTAACAAAATTGATAAAGAACTATATTCAATCTGTCAGAAGAGGGAGCTATCACCATCACATGTCTGTACAACATCAGCAAAAATATATGTAGATGAACCTCTCTTGTTGCCTTGAATATTGAACAATTTTTAGAATAGAGGTGTACTTCACTTGTCCACCAGACAGTACATATTACTCTCTCATTATCAACATCATTTTACTTAGATCTTACATGTCAATAAGTTAACAAAACATGTATCACAAATAAAATTTTGTGTGATAATTTTGAACTGAAAGTGCCGTTCCATTGTTCATCTTGGTCTGATTTGATTTATTTACATGTATTGATTTGATTTATTTATTTACCACCAACAACATTTAATTACAATACATTTTTTTTACATACAATGATATTTACATATAAATGAAGAAAAGCATTGGTTGGTAAAAGGGGCCAGATAATAGCACATGTGCTAGTCGAGCCTGACCCACAACAAAAAAACAACAACAAAAAAACAAGTATTTTGGTAAAGTTCAATTAATACCCAAATTAAGAATAAATATAGTTTACAATGAAGTACAAAAAGTAGAAAGTAATGATGTTAAATACATTTCTTGTACATATACAGACTATTTACATAAACGTTTTCACTTATAATTTACTCAGCAAGTGTGTCGTAACAGAATTCCGAAACCTACTTCTAGACTTGATAATACGAAAGACAAGCTTTTCTTCTTCCAAAAACAATTGATACACTATAAACAATTGGGAGGTTTAAACTGCCCATGGCACTATACAGTGTATAGTAAAATCATGCAAAACCGTTATAACGCAAACCTGTAATAATTTGACGTCAAAATAGTTAATCGATTATCATATTAATCTCCGCGCTCCTCTGTGCAAGAGAATTTGCACGTAAACCCTATGTGAATGGAGAAAGCATGAATGATTCCAAGATGCATTCTCAATCCTTAAATTCACAGGGATGGCTTAAAAAGAAAAGGGACGGCTGCAAAATAAGATACTTTTGAAGACAAATTTATACTTGATCAATATATCCTCGCCAAATTTTTTTTCCCCATGGCGTTTTGCTATAAATCAATCAAATTCATAATTCATCTTTTGCAAGCAGTGGAAAAGAATGCTTGATAGATGTAATGACAGTCGTTGTTTGTCCAATATCCACATGTGCATGATGACCAACATGGCTGGCTTGGCAGTAGTACTATAGTATTTCTTTGTTTTTTTCTTTTCTCTAATCTTCATTATTTCCTCATGAATTTCTTTGTTTTTCTTAACTCTATCTTCTTTTAATTTATTCATGAATTTCTTTCTTTTTTATCTCTCTGTCTTCCTTGTTTCCTTATATATATTTCCTTGTTTTTCTTTTCTGGCTTCCTTTTTCCTTATGTATTTCATTGTTTTTCTTCTCTGTCTTCTTTTTTTCCTTATGTCTTCTTTTTTCCTTATGTCTTTCTTTGTGTTTCTTCTATCTGTATTTTTTCTTATGCATTTTTTGTTTTTTTTTCGTTCTCTCATCTTATTTTCTATTTCTCGATGTATTTCTCTGTTTTTCTCCATTCTATCTTCTTTAGATTTCTTTATGTATTTCTTTGTTTTTCTTCTCTCTGTCTTCCTTTCTACTTCTGTAGTTCTTTGTTTTTCTTTTCTCTTCTTTTTTCCTTATGTATTTCTTTTTCTTCTGTCTTCCTCTATTCCACAGGTATTACTTTGTTTTTCTTTTCTCTGCCTTCCTTTATTCCTTATATATTTCTTTGTTTTTCTTCACTCTATCTGCTTTTAATTTCTTTGTTTTTCTTCTCTATATCTGCTTTTTATTTCTTTATGTATTTCTGTTTTTCTTTTCTCACTTCCTTTTTCCCTATGTATTTCTTTGTTTCTCTTCTCTCTTCTTTTTGCCTTATGTATTCCTTTGTTTTTCTTCTATCTGTCTTCCTTAATTCTTTATGTAATCCTAAATTTTTTTTTCTCTGGCTAAATTTTTTCCTTATGTATTTTTTTTTCTATCTTCTTTTTTCGTTATGTATTTCTTTGTGTTTCTTCGCTTTCCTTTTTTCATTATGTATTACTTTGTTTACATTCTCCATATCCTATTTCTATTTATTTATTTGTTTATTTGCTTTTCTTCTCCCTGTCTTCCATTTCAGTATGCACAACCCTTGCGACAAATACAGGTGAAGGACTAATAAGAGACTAGGAAAATCGCTGGACCGTACGACCTTGCTGTGCTGGGCTTATGTAACAATCAGCAAATATAACGCTAATTAAAACCGTTATAACGCTTTTGCGTCATTTTACTACACTGCTATAGATGTCTGTAGCACAAACACAATAAGTATGGTAATTAGAATACCATCAATACATGTACATGTATACCACAATTGTGTTCATTGAAAAATAATTTTATAGCAGATCTGACTGAAAAACTAGTTGTATCAAAGAAATGGACATATGTTATTATACACCTACTCAAATGAGGTTCCTATTGTTGGTATTTTGATTTTGCCTTTCACAAGTTGCAGTTATGAAGTATTTTCCACTGCTATCTTGCATTTAATGAGCAAACTTTGATTTCAAAATGACATTTCAAACAACTTTTGATCAAAGTGCAATGTGTTAGCAGTATGGGTATATGTCACAGAGTAGAGTCATATCTAATATGTTCAGAATCAACAAGTGTATACATTGCGCAAAGATATCATGCCCCACACTCGCGCGTGCACACACACACGCATACACACACTTGCTCACTGCTACAAGTTTAGCATAAGGACATGACATTGCTGAAATGTAAGTATGATGACCACGTTTTAAAGGGATACTCAACCGCAGATTGTGGACGTTTTTATTGAGCAAGAGGGCACAGTGACCGTTACCTGATCATGCCATTGCCCCGCGGGTCGTAAACCTCGGATAGACTGGTCGCCGCACAAACATGCACGCTCCGCATGAGCTCGAGCTCTCGTGCGAGATTCGTGCAGTCAAAATTTAACCCCACTTAGTCCAACGGACGCGTTCGACACACAAACTTTTTGTACGAGTGAATGGGGCTTACACAATCCTGACTTTCCCCACGGCCGCCCGGTGGCGTATCCCTTTAAAACATACAGATTCCTAACACTGTGGCTTCTTCCCCTTTGAGTGTAGATTACTTAAATAGATTACTTAATCAGATCAGTTTCCTCAATAGATCAAAGTTCTGAAATATATACCTTCATGTAGATATAACTGAGGCTCAACAGTCATAACAAACTGTGCCACTTTATATTATTGAAATAATCATGTGGTTTATAAGGAAATGCCTTCAATTTCTTTGCATTAATACCTTCCACAAGGATGACTTTTGACCTCATCATTATCTACAAGGAAACAATGTTATCAATGAGAACAGCCAGAATCTAAATACCATCTACCAGTTTATTTTAACCCCAGATATTATGAGAATAAAGAATTTGTGTAAACAGGGCTATATAGCTTTAAGTTAAAGTCCTTCCAATGTTGGAATATGTGCAGAGGGCATGAGAATTTTTTTTTTTAAGAGCATGATGTTATGCTACCTTATACACATTCACTTTAATACAAGTGTTGAGGATCTCAAAAACCTGTCGTTCATAGATTGCATAAATGAAAGCAAAAAGTTTATTCACTATGATAGTGACATTAGCCCTATATCATGCCCGAAACTACCATGAAAATGTTACCAGCCTACTCGGCCACTCACTCATCACTCACTCACACAGCTATGCTTCCCGTTTGTGTACACAGGTACAGCTTGTTCAACATCGCTGTGCACTGGGATCCAAACGCATCACAAAAATGTTAAAATTTCCATAATTGCGGGGGATAGAGAAGAAAAGAAACCCAGAAATCAGTTGTGTAGGCTTTATTGTATGCAAGCTAAATTGCAGAAATGGTGAAAAACGCATAAAACAGTGTAAATACAAAGTTTACGAGCAATGTATATTGTCGTATTTTGTTGTATCTTGACGTTCAGAACTACTGGGTGAATGCTAATGAAAGTAGAGATCAAAGCGTCCATCAGCATACGTCATACTCGACAGACCATTTTCATTGGTGGTCCTTTCCCATTGGTTCTTTCCAAAAGTACTATCTTCACTGTGCTTATTTCACCTTTCCACTTTTGTGTCAATGCTTGAAAATAGAATCATTTTATTCTTGGGGTTTTAAGCTTCCTGATGATCTATAAATGTACTATATGAAGAAAATGAATGAATTTCTACTTTAATAACCAAACATTTCAAGCAACTTCCTCTCTTATCTCTTTACAAAATATGTGACCCTCCACCACAAAACGACCAATAAGTCGCAATGGGAGTTTTAGAGTAAACAGCTAAAAAAGGTTGTTTGGGGTGGAAATGTCTATTTTAAGTTTTTGGTATTTTCTGAAAGTTTATTTATTAATCTACCATCTGACAAAATTTCGGGGTAAAATACCATGCTGAAATAAGTTTTTAGTCTCATTCAAAATTACCATTTTTTTTTCTTGGATATTCAAACTTTGTGAGTCAGCTTGCTGGGATTGTACTTCACATCGCTTTTCTGGTATAGCTCAAACACTATGCACTGTCTGATATTCAAAATCTACAGAAAGAAAGAAATCTATCTATTCTAATGGTATGGAAAGTTTCAATCCAATCCAATGAGTACTTCGCAGTGTAAGCTTTGGAGTTTTGACTCAACTTTTTGTGCGACAAACAATAGGACACAGATTAGGCGCTCTTAAATGGTCACTCTTCTTTAGAGCCCCGTTTTCTCTATTGTTTTGGTCATTAGCCTGTCTGACACTCTGACATTCTCACTGTAATCTATAAGGGTTTGCTTAGTCTATGCAAGACAAGTTATATATAATTTCCGACTTATTGGTCGTTTTGTGGTGGAGGGTCACATATTTGCAGCTTATTTTTTTTTTCATGAAACAGAAACCAAACATTACTTCCTTGTCTGCTAGCATTTATGCTCATGTGGACATCAAAATGTCAAAGCCAATACCAACTAATATCAAAATTCAATATTGTTTTTCTTCCCTGGGAAATTCAAACACCTCATATCAATTTGATAATAAAAGAAAGAAGGTGAGAAAAGGGAGGTATAGAAATAACAATTTAATGTTTTCTTTATATATTCTTATCATGTTGCTCCCAAGGTAGTGGCAATGATAGAATATAAATACACAGACGCTTGCTTTATATTTTGTTACCTAATATTTCATTAAATTGAAATAATGACACAAAAACTGATTTTGCTTATTTGCAAAGTTGATGAGAATTGGGAAACATTTGCAATCAAGACAAGTCATCAAGATGACTGAACAAGTTTATTGAATCCTACCTTTGAGGCAATCTTCTCTGCTTCTTCCCTGCATTGCTGCTCAATATCCAACTTAGTCTGTACATCAACATACTCCTGTACCACCTGACCAGATACTAGATAGTAAACAAGTAAACAAGTGAAAAAGACTGGAGTAAACAATACAAATCAATGCTTAGCTCAGTATCACCAATCAATATCGAACTTGATCTGTACATCAACATACTCCTGTACCACCTGACCAGCAGATACTAGATATTTAGTAAACAAGTAAACAAGTGAAAAAGACTGGAGTAAACAATACAAATCAATGCTTAGCTCAGTATCACTAATTAATGTCCAACTTGATCTGTACATCAACATACTCCTGTACCACCTGACCAGATACTAGATAGTAAACAAGATAGTAAACAAGTACACAAGTGAAAAAGACTGGAGTAAACAATACAAATCAATGCTTAGCTCAGTATCACTAATCAATGTCCCAGGTGTTAAATGGATACCCGGTAGGATGCGAAAGTTAATGTCGTTTGCTTAGCATGTGGCGCTTTACAGCGACTGGCTGGAATACTCCCCAGGGAGCGGATAAAGTGCACACATTGTGTGCGGGCATGTCAGAATCCAATGACCGGGGTAATAATATATCTGTAAAGCGCTTAGAAACACAACCATTGATGTATTAAGCGCTATATAAAAGCGGAATATTATTATTATTATTATAATGTCCAACTGAGTCTGCACTTATACATACTCCTGTATTAGTTGATACTAGATAATAAACAATATAGTAAATAAGATGATAAGCAAGACAATTCAATGCTTAGCTCTTCCTTTTCAACCTGTATGCTAGGTTTGGATGTTTAACTTTGAAAGTCAGTATTTCCATAGTTGACAAACTTAGATAAAGATATGGTATCAACTTATAGTAGACTGTACTTCTAAAATGTGTAAATTTTATTGCAAACTTTAAAATGTCTTTCAATATTACAATAAGAAGAATCCTGGTAGTGATAATAAATAAAAATGTAAGGGAAAAAACACAGACGTACTTTACAGTAAATGCTAAAACAAAGCATTGTTGGTTGTACTGTATATGAATACCATTTTTTTTCATGATGAATTTGCCATTTTTTCCAGTTTTGTTTTCATCATGTCTCCCCCCCCCCCCCAAAAAAAAAAAAAAATCATCCTGATGGTACAATTATATCAATAGTACACAGAGATCTCCAATCATTAAAAAAACCCTATAATTTCCTCATTAATTGTCTGGTTTTCTGTGTAACCTTTCATCAGTTTCTCAAATTATTCTGGTTATAAAATAAAAAGCAACTTATTCTGAACCTACATGTAGGAGTTCTATTTGTAAAATAAAGTTGATAATTGAGAAACCATTCTATGTAGAATAAACATCAGAAATGAATAAATAAATAAAAATTAAAAAGAATAATTACAGTCACATGGTAGCACAGTATTATCAAAATATTACAAGACAGAATAATGAAGGATAATACAAAATAAATATGTCACAGCAAGTGAAAATGAACTGATTTATCATAGGCTCTAGAAGAAGACCTTAAGTTGTAGTTTGGCAGTAGTAGTAGTAGTAGTAGTAGTGGGAGTAGTAGTAGTCGTAGTAGCAGTAGTAGTAGCAGCAGTAGTAGCAGTAGTAGTAGTAGTAGCAGCAGCACTAGTAATTATAATAGTAGTAGCACCAGCAGTAGTAGCACCAGCAGTGGTAGCAGCAGCAGTAGAAGTTGTAGTAGAAGTAGAACAATTGTTATAGAAGCACTACTAAAGTAATACTACGACAGCAATCACAAATGATAGTTGTAGGCCTATATAGTGTATGAACTCTGAAATCCATGCTTCCTGCACAATTTGATAAGGATTGAAGAAAGAAAATTACCAAACTGTAGGAATTTGTTTTCATTCCAAATCGATAAAATGCAAATTGAAAGCTTGGTAATGTTGTATGGACGCATGCACTGTGTATGAGAAGTGGTGCATATATATAAGACTCACTATGACAGAGTTTTGATGAGGTAAGATATCAAATATAATAGTAGTAGTAGTAGTAGTAGTAGTAGTAGTAGATATAGTAGTAAGTGTAATAGTAGTAGTCAGGGGCCGCAAACCATTTTTGAAAGTGGAAGGGGGGAGCTGATTTGATTTCACTCATTAATGACAATTTTCTAACCTATTCTCAGAGGTTTTATGACATGTGTCTACTCAAAAAGAGCCCCCGGTTCCACGGCCCATGGTAGTAGTAATAGTAGTAGTAGTAGTAATAGTGGTAGTAGTAGTAGTAGTAGTAGTAGTAGTAGTAGTAGTAGTAGTAGTAGTAGTAGTAGTAGTAGTAGTAGTAGTAGTAGTAGTAGTAGTAGTAGTAGTAGTAGTAGTAGTATATATATAGTATATATGTATATATATTCCACTCATTTGATCAGCATATACTTCCAATTGTCTTTTTAATTTCTGTTTTGTTGAGGGTATTCCCCTTTGCTTAATTTGATCAACCGACAAAACAGACCTGTTACCCCTGTCAATTTATAAATATAAAGGGGAAACACCTAAAGAAAGTAATTTGTATACAATTAATATCATAAACAGCTAGCATGTTATGTGTGAACATTGAAATAGTATGAAGAAAGTAAATTATAATACTGAAACCTGCACATGGAACCAAAGTCTAATTTGGCTTCCAGGCCCATCAAGAAATCCACTCACAAGTTGCTATTGCCTTTATTTATTTGGGCATCATTACTCACAATTTTTCTTTAAAGAATGCTGATACTTTTAATATTTATGCTATGGCATCCAAAAACATTAATCTTGAGCAAACAGTTTTTGGTGATGGTCCCCTTTAATTATAAACATGTTCAGGGGGTTTCCCTAGAATCAGTCAGCTGACAATGTGTACTGTCTATACCAGTATGAGGAACAATAAAAAACACACTATTGAGAATATTTGTTCTAGATCAATATGACCTTATGGTCCTGAAGCATTAGAGAACAATAGGTCTACAAACATCACAGCAATAATGATACATAATGACAATAAAAATTTCATACAGGCTTATATTAAAAGATTGGGTACTTGTCATTCCATTCACAAAAGACACTTGGGAAATATTAAAGGGAAATCCTACGTTAATAACAAGTTGCTCTGAAAGAAAGAGGAAAAATCAGAGAAGTAGATTTGTGAAATTTTGAACGAAATCGGACAAGCAATAATGAGGACCTATAACAATATGCTATCTACAATATAATTTGAGTACTGCCCTGAGGGTAAAGGCGCTTTGGAGAAAACCACAAATTAATGATATTTTAGTGTATGACAAACAGGAGAGTTGTCCGCCAGTATGTCACAATGGACTCATCAAATTGCCAATTTGCGGTTTGCATAGATGTAGTGATCTCATTTTTCAAACATCCATAACTTTCATGTTCCTTGTCCGATTTCTTCTCTGATTTTTCCTCTTTCATTCAGAGCAACTTGCCATTAACCCCTTCCATGCCACCAGATATTTGAGCAAATGTCAAAAATGACATTTTGATAGTTAAATATTTACTTTCTATTATGTTTTTTCTTGAGCAAACTTGACAAAGTTATATTGCATTGGAATAAACATTACATTGAAGGCACAGGTGTCTGTATGAGGAAGAATTTTCAAGCCATTCTGATCCTAAACGAAATGGTCAACACTCCAATATTTGGGCGGGATTGCCTGCCCACTGCCTGGTACGGGTTAAGGTTGGATTTCCTTTTAAAGAGTACTTCCCTTTCAAATGGTGCTGTTTTTAAAAAGAAATTTCATCACAATTTTCCAAAATGTTATTGTCAGGAAAAGATCTATTCAATTGTACTACAATCAGAATAAAACATCATATTTCCCTGACTACCAGGGTGAGCAGTTTAATGGATTATTTCTGAAAAGTACAAACTACAAAGTACTCTGCACTTTGTACTTTTCAAATATATCTATGAGAAACACCTTGAAGATCTAATGACCATTATGTACCAATGGGTTGAATATATGCTGGCTATTCCATAATCAAAGGGTTCTTTTGTACATTGTGCTTTATGTTCATCATATACATGTATACTTATGGGAAGTGAAGTGATACAATTTCTGCCAAGCTTTCTCCGATGCACTCCATAATTTTTAAGACCATCACTTAAGGACAAGTGTTTCTTTGGAAAATATATTAATTAAAGAACCAGGATACATTTAAAAAGAAAACATTGTAAAATGATCTATGGCCCATTGGCTTTGTTTGCAACAATAAAGCCTCCTTCTTCAATGCTAAGTACATGTACCTACATGATAATTCATCACATACTTGAGTATCTTATTCATTGAAATTTATTATACCTAATTGGACATAATAGCATGGCTTATTTTTTTTTCCTTAAAAATAACTTTTCTGACTAGATCTTCAGGTCAAGTTTAAGAGTAGATTGTTTGAACTGAAGAATGTTTAGTGTAATGTTTTTGGTAATGCAGATCATGAAAATGCATCAAGGTACAATGAAATACCGGTATAATTGAATGGAAATAAATAAATAATTGTCTGAGAGTATATATATATATATATATATATAAGTCAGGATTGGTCAACTTTCGCTACTAAACAGTGCTCAACACAAAATGTAGAGCTCCTACATATATCTCAACTACAAGACCTAAACATCAACGTCGGTCTTTACAGAGACGACGGGCTAGCCACTACCCACGCCACGTCAAGAGATACCGAAAACATAAAGAAAAACATCTGCCGAATATTCAAAGACTAGGGCCTACACATCACCATCGACGCCAACAAAAAGATCATCGACTTCCTAGACGTAACGCTCAACTTAAATGACAACACCTACCAGCCCTACACAAAGCCCAACACCCAGATGCAATACGTACACCGCGAAAGCAATCATCCACCCAGCACAACAAAAAACATACCCTAATGTGGAGAAGGTTTACGGTTCACCATGTGTTAGTCTTGATAAGGACTGTTGGGATATTGAAATGAGGGTAGAGAATGAGGAGAGAAAGGGAGAAAATGAGAAATTGATAGTCGAGAGAGAAACAAGGTATAAGAAATTATCTTTCGTGAGAGTGAAGTCCTTAGAAGGACTGTAAACCGGATGAGAAAGTTGGCTGGAAGAGAAGAGTAGGTGAGGTGGCGAGTCTCGGCAGTGGAGAGTAGATCCGGTGAGAAGTCTCGGCGATGAAGAGTAGGAGAGATGAGGCGTCTCGACGTTCCGGGCAGGTTGACTGCCCGTCATCATACCCGCCGGCATCAACAAAAGACTATCATCTCTTTCTTCTGACAAAGCATCAATCGATACAGCCGCACCCCCCTACCAGAAAGCACTTGACCAAAGCGGATACAGCTACATGTACACCCTCCACTACAATCGCAAAACGCAAAAACAGACGAAGGAACAATATAATCTGGTACAATCCCCCCTTCAGCAAGAACGTCAACACCAAGATTGGACAAAAATTTCTTCGACTCGTAGACAAGCATTTCCCAAGTAACCACAGCCTCCGTAAAATTTTCAACCGTAACACTATCAAGGTTAGCTACAGCTGTATGAACAACACCAAACAGATAATCGACAACCACAATAAACGCACCTTACGCCCACCGAATCAAGAAAGCACTGACGAAACAGGAGGAAAAACGTGCAACTGCCGACAAAAGAGCAAATGCCCGCTTAACGGCAATTGCCTTCAATCATCCATCATCTACCAAGCTACCGTCACCCGTAAAGACAACAACGCCGCCGAAACATACTTTGGACTCACGGAAAATACGTTCAAGACAAGGTACAACAACCATACTTCATCATTTCGCCACGATAAACATAAAAATTCAACTGAGCTCAGCAAATACATTTGGAGATTAAAGGATGATAACATAGACTATTCCCTCTCATGGCGCATACTTTCATCCAGCTCCGCGATGCAATCTCTGCCTCGTACCGACATATCATCACTTCCCCAACGAACTAGTGTCTTCATGCCCACATCGGAACAAAGCGTTATTACGGAACAATTGAGCGCGACTCACAACCCACGCCGCTTTACCACTGGCTCATTGTTCCCCCGCTAGACTATTTAATTAGTGATTTAATTAGTGATTAGTGATTGATGATACCATCCCTTAATTACCGTTATCATGTAACAGTTGTACGCGCCTCACAAAGTCCTGCATCAGTCGACCTTTTTTGCCCAGGACTTCGCCTTAAGTAGGATTTATGTGAAATATATAAACCCGAGAAATTTATCTGGGTTTTCATGGTGACAGATCATATACATATACTTCTTTTATCATGACTTTTTTGTTAGTACAACTTACAAACACACAGTATGTCAATAGTTAATGTGGATTATTGGGGTTACACTAAACCTTTGACTTTTCCTTGTTGAGGAAAAAATTATTCAAACCACTAACTCATACAAATTCAACCACCGATGAGCTAAGAAGATAGTTTGCAAACATTGGTTTAAACAAAAAAGATGGCAGAATTGATGACTGACTTACCAGATTCAAGTTTAGATAATATTTCTTTAGTTTGTTCAAGTTCCTCTACTAGTTGCTTTGTCTGCTCTTCCTTCTTACTGAATTTCCTTTGAAGTTCTTGATGTTCTGCAATGGCTAGAAAGAAAAAAAACAACATAAACTTATTAAAGATGCATTGTTTAGCACGGACAAGAAAATAATAATAATAATAATAATGGATATTTATATAGTGCTCATATCCACCATGAATGGTGCTCAAGGCCCTACAATATTACCCTGGCTTTAGCTAGGCTACCAATTCCGGGACTCACAGCATTCAAAGAATTCATTCCTTCCGGTACCCATTTAACAACTGGGTGGAGAGTGACAAATGTAGATTAATGTCTTGCCAAAGAACAGTAGCGCCGTGCCGGGGTTCGTACCCACGACCTTCCCATCTCCAGTCAAGTGTTTAAACCACTCAACTACGACACCTCTAAGTGCTAAGACATCTCATGACTACACCACTAATGAAATAAGTTCTAAACAAGATATAGAACAATTACCCAACACTAAAATAAAGAACAGAATTTTTATACAAAAGTAGATTATATTTCATATTGCTTTCATTTATGTATTTCATTGTGAAACAAACATATAAATACTATTAACAATTTTATGACTCACAACCTATACCGATACACCTCTTTCATACTGTAATTATTCATTCTTTATGATAAATATGTGAAAGTATTCTTATCATATCAAGGAAGATAGTGTATTCCGGTTAAATTTTATGAGGTGTTCTATTTAGGACCATGACTTCATTTCTTGTGAAATAAAAGTGTCCTTCATCACCTTTAATGTTTAAACCATTAGAAACCGAAATTAATACTATTCAGGAAACAAAATGCCATAAAACTGTAGTACCTGCAAGGAGTCCAAATCTGTCATTACATATTAATCACAGACTGATTAGGGCTTAAACTGTGATAAACACAAATGATTAATCAAATCACAGACAAACGTAATGCAGATACTGTTTGAAGAAGTGAATGTACTGTAGGCTAAAGATAAGATCACTAGATAATGGCAACAATGAAACAAAATTCATCAAATATCACCATTACATCAATGAAGAAATCATTTTCATGATTGTTATACTCGCTAGATGAGGGCAGAACTTTCAAAAGTAGTCAATTATCTTTGAATATCAATTAAACCATTTATGTGGGAAATTGAGAGGTATTTTTTGTATATTTTCAGCAAATCACAAAACTGATAATTTTTTTTTCTCGGCTTGTTGAAAATAAATTGGGGATACTTGTGGCTTATTTGAAAATCTGACAATTAAATTGAATATTTGAGTCTGAGCAACAACCTCCTCCCCCCCCCCCCCCCCCTCTAGCCTTAAAATGGCTTTTACACCCCCAAATTTGATAGGACAGAACTCACAGAAGGACTACAGGACTACAAATATGAATATTTCTACTGAAGTTATTGAACACATAAGTCAACATGAAACCTGATGTTTTATTTTCATACAGGCAATAATAATAACACCTTGTACTACCATACAAGAACAGTAGCCTATCTCCTCGACATGTATGAACAATCTCAATAACAAAACAGGTTATTCAATCATAATTCATATTTCAGGAAGTTGAGTGTCAGATCAAATTCATACTCATTGTTCAAAGTGTGTAGGCAAATCAGCACACTCTGTTTCTTAGTAGATTTCTTTCAGGAAGTGATGACAGACCTACATACATGTATTCAAGTAACCATAATATCCTCCACCCCAGATTTAAATGAAATATATGTTGTTTGTTCTTGTTGTTGTTATTGGGGTTGGGTTTTTTAAGGGGGTTTGTTTGTTTGAATTTTTTTTTTTTTTTTTTTTGGGGGGGGGGGGGATGCATCACCTTGCCAGAAAGACAGAATAAGATAGGCAGACATGATTCCAATTTGCTTTCAGTATGCACTGATTATATTATAAGATTCATTATATACAGTCGAACCATTGAGGCAACCTCTTTATAAAGGCCACCTGTCTATAGTCATGATCTCAAATGCTGTCCCAAGTCCAGGATTAAATGAATGTGGTAGAACCTGTCTAGAAAGTAGGAAGGCCACCTGTCTACAGTGATCATTTGTTCTGTTTCTACTGTGTGGCCTTTATAGACAGGTTTGACTACTATACAGGGTGTCCCTGAAAAAAGCAAACCCACATTTATGGGTATATTAATCAGTACTTCAAAATCATTTCTTCATTAATCTACTATACATCATTGGAAAGCTCATCTTCTCTTCTTTCATGTGACATTGAAACCATGATCAATAAATCATGCATTATTATTGATTAGAAACAGTCTCAAGTGGAACCATCATTATCAGAAACCAAATTGTCCAAAAAATGTGGATGGCTGTTACATCCTTGTTTGAGCAGACAGCACAATTTGCAGTTGGTCAGGCACATGGACATCTTGTACAAAAAGGCAGTTGCACAAGTATTAATGTGCCTTACCAACTACAAATCATGCCTGCTCAGTAATATGTGGTCCTTACGTTGTGATTATGGGCTCATATGGAAGATGAAAATATGATTTTTTCAGTTATGTATAGTTCTAACAATTAATAACCCCAAATCTTCTTCTTCTTCTTTGCTTGATTTCCTCCGGTCTGGAGAACTGCAGTTTGTGCAGGATTCACTTCAGGCTTCATTTCATGTCTTTTCAAAACCAAAATGAATATGTAGCAGTCATCCACTTGTTTTTGACAAATTGGTTTCTGACAGTGCCACTTCAGACTATCTCATATCAATCACGCATGATTGATCATAGTTTTACTGTCACAAGAAAGAAGAGAAAAATAAGCTTTAGTCTTTTTTAGAATGATATACATTAATGAAAGAAATTATTTTGTATTGCTGATTAATTTACCCATAAACTTGGGTTTCCTTTTTTTCAGGGACACCCTGTACAATGACACTGACAATGATGAGCCTAACTACTACAAGTACATGTAATAATTCTATAAATTACAAAAAAATCTTCCAATCCCGGGTACAAATATTGTAATTAATGCTGCTCATTGACCATTCTCTCAAAGTAAACAGTGATTATTGTGCATGTCAGACAGTCAACTAGGCCTCATATCAACAAGCATACAAAATATGACAGGTGCATGTACAGTAACAGTTCAGTTGAGTTTGTGGTCGGCAGAGCCATCATTATATAGCAAATAACACATATACTGACCAACTAATGCACTTATCAATTGTAAGACGCACCCCTCGACCCCCGGGAATGGTGCGTCACTTGTCAGATGTGAGTCGGATTTTCCTATACCATGACGCACCTGTGTGTCTCGACTATGACGGACCTTTTCTTACAATGACTGTGCCTGGACGAAAAAATATGACGCACCAGTTCTAGACTTTGACTTACCATTGTGACGCACCCCGTCATGGTAAAGCTCCGCGCGCACGTGGCACGCTATGCATCGGCGCGGCGCTAGTATAGTATTGCATGCATTGTTGATATCGACATGCATGCATGAACGCTAGCTGAAGACACAAACACACGTTATCATCCTGCACGCTATTGAGGCCGAGCTCGAGATAAGATTATCGGCGATGACATATGAAAATGTGCAGAAGTCACACAGTGCAATCGCTGACATTCTTGTGACGTCAACACATGAATATTCATGTCTCAATCCAGCCTAGCACAAATGCTACCGATCGCGATCATCGCGGCAAGAACCGAACCAGCCAACGCAGTGCTGGAACGAACGGGGTAAAAATAAACAAAGTAACGAAAAATACCTTATTTCTTCCCTTTTTTGAGAACCCAGACAGAAGACAGCATGAGAGAGGATTTGAGATCAATTATTATTATTTGGGGGTTTCCATTTTATTTGATGTCATCAAACTCGATTTTGGGCGCCCGGTGCGAAAGTATAGATTCCATGTCAATATATTTTTTTTTATATTCAAGGAGTTTGCATGTTTAAAAGCCTGGTACGCGGTGAGTATTGCGCGGACAGACCCGTTTGTAAACATAGCGAGGCATTATGACGCACCCATGTAAAATGACCGACTATGACGCACCCCATTCTCCATGCTGTGACTGACCAAATGCTTCCATGACCATACCCTGCGTCATTCATTTGTTGGTAAATTACCCAACCATGACGCACCTTTCCCGGGGGTCGAGGGGTGCGTCTTACAATTGATAGGTGCATAAGTAAACAAATTAAGTTGATCAGGAAACCAAGGAGGCTGAAATATAAATCATTAGAAAATTAATATTGTCACACTAGCACTAATGACTAGGCCTATACTTTTAAACATAGATTAAAAACCAAAAGAGTTTCAAACACAGATGTACCGGTATGTATAAATTAAAACAAATACAAGTAGACTGCAATTTTGAGCATGCTGATCAGACCAGCAGGCAGCACGCTTGATGCGGAAGCAATGAAAAGCCCGGCCCCACGGGGAAATCACCGGTAGTGTGCTACTAGTACAGTAGGCAGTAGCATGGCATGGACGTTCAGTAAAATAGACTCCAAAAGATTTACAGTTCTTCATATAATGAAAAACAAGTTTACCTTTCTTTGCAACTTCTTTGATATTATGCACGTCTTTAACAGAATGGGTACCTTCATCATCCAGAGATTGTTTCCGAGCAGGTGGAGTTGGTTTAGCTTTAATCGACGCCATGGCTGCTTCTATTAACACCAAATGCGGAAGTTCTCCTAAAATTATTTGTAGCGCACCTCGTATATATTCCACCTTCCAATATGTTGGAAGCAGAAACCATCCTTGTAAACAAACTCTTGCGAAACTTTGCAAAGTTAAGATTTCGATGGACCTGCCCATCAATGACTAAAGTTGAGCAAAGAGAGTCAGCAAACTTAATTGATTAGTTCATTTTTTAAATGGGGGTGATTGTCTTTTTCTCATATATACTTATACATAAAGTGTACTAGAAAATGTGAAAAATGAAACATAATCACCTTGAAATAACAGTCATATTATAATTTTAAATAATACGGTTCAGCTCAATCTTGAATGAAAAGATATCCTCATTTATCTAAATTAAAATTCTTGAACACATATCCCCTGCAAATTTATAAGCTTTCCTTCCTCATTCACGTGTACCGTATACCGGTACTACTATACTATACTGCGTGTATTAATAATTGTAGCAAGCTGTGTGTATACATGTGTGTAGGTGTATAATGTACAGTCGAAATTCATACACGTGTAACAATCGAATAGGGAATCTGCGAATGCTATGCCTGGCTGTAGCATGCCATAGGAAATTGTGACAAACATGCCTTTTTGCAAAACCTGTCAAGAAAATGTCCAATTTGAGGAAATTGGTGGGCTGTATTATTGCAATCAATGTGACAGTCAATCTGAGGTAACTTGATTACTTATATATTATGATGTTATTGGTTACAGAGACGTACAGACGAGGTCAAGGAGTAGAATAGAGGAGCGAACAGAGTCATGAGTTCCTCGCCGGAGCTCCGGGGTTGATCCGGGGCGCGCATCGTTTATCATCACTTTCCTTGGCCTCGTGACCGTGAATCCAGATCCAGCTGTGTTAACGCAGTGTTACTGTAATTCTTCTTCTTTTTCTTCTTCAGGATACATCTGCCTCCGGCAATATCGTGAAAATATGCCCCGTTTCAAAAAATTTCTAAGTTTTTTAGGATTAGGATTATTTAGGGTTAGGGTTAACTCCAGGCCCAGGGAGCTCCAACGCGCAGCGTTGGAGCTCCAGGTACAACTATCCAAAGTCGACCTAGCCCATTTTATGGCTAAAAGCATCGCTTAATTTTGGCAGGTAAGATAGAAATTTGTACTTACACTTCAAGAGAATTACAGTAACTATGTAGCAGGCTCTTTGATTTTACGATTTAACGATTGTTTCGATGAAGAAAATGGAATTTCCTCGCCGAGCCGATCTTTTCCCCGTACTGTACCGTCGATTCAAATGACTCGATCGCACTGTGTGATCGAGTCAGCGACGTATATACGGTACATTGCACACATTGCGATCGAGTCATTTGAATCGACGGTACAGTACAGGGAAAAGATCGGCTCGGCGAGGAAATTCCATTTTTTTCATCGAAACAATCGTTAAATCGTAAAATCAAAGATCCTGCTACATAGTTACTGTAATTCTCTTGAAGTGTAAGTACAAATTTCTATCTTACCTGCCGAAATTAAGCGATGCTTTTAGCCATAAAATGGGCTAGGTCGACTTTGGATAGTTGTACCTGGAGCTCCAACGCTGCGCGTTGGAGCTCCCTGGAGTTAGGTTAGGGTAAACTTTAACCCCAGGTAGCCCCGGGACGCTGCCACTTCGTGGCAGCGTCCTGAGTGAAACCAGTACGATTCGGTGGGTCTCACAATTTACCAATGTTCAAATGACCATTGAAAATATGGCCATATAAGTTATTTTTTGGAATTAAAGTATCATATATACGATGCCACTTACCTAAACAGACCTTCCGCAAATCAGCTTTTCCTAAAAAATGTGTAGAATCGATGAATGTCACTTTTTACTCTCAATTTTCGAAATCAGTCCCATTCGCCATGTTGTTGAAGCAGAAACGAAAATAGGCACTTGCGCATGCGCCTATGAATATTTATTACAATGACGCCATAGTTTTCGTCACAGGAATAATGAATATTCATATATCCACTGTGATCCGCCGATCTCGAGCCCACTCGTCTAATGAATATTCATAATCCTCCCTTCTTGTCTGTATTATATTGGAGCTGCTGACGCATGCGCATTGCAAGCAAAACACCGACCTACGGAAGTTTTTAGTACAGGCTCTTGGAGATAAATATGCCTTTTTTGTATCATCCTCATTGAAAAGAAAGACGACAGTCAATCGGAAAGTTTTGTAAGTACCTAAAGTAGCCTAAAATCAACTAATGTCATGTTTCATGGCTATCATTTTGACAAACGACCTTGTAATTAAGAGACATCCAAGCAATCAAAGGACTGCTGATCGCAGCCCGAACACTACGTGTTCGGGCTGCCGCAGTAAAACCCCAGGGAGCTCCAACGCACAGCGTTGGAGCCCCAGGTACAACTATCCAAAGTCGACCTCGCCTATTTTATGGCTAATCGCATCACTTAATTTCGGCAGGTAAGATAGAAATTTGTACTTATAATTAAATAGAATTACTGTAACTATGTAGCAGGCTCTTCGATTTTACGATTTAACGATTATTTCGATGAAAAAAATGGAATTTCCTCGCCGAGCCGATCTTTTCCCTGTACTGTACCGTCGATTCAAATGACTCGATCGTACTGTGTGATCGAGTTAGCGACAGTATACGGTACATTACTTTTACACACAATGCACAGTGCGATCGAGTCATTTGAATCGACGGTATGTAGTACGGGGAAAAGATCGGCTCGGCGAGGAAATTCCATTTTTTTCATCGAAACAATCGTTAAATTGTAAAATCAAAGAGCCTGCTAGATAGTTACAGTAATTCTCTTGAAGTGTAAGTACAAATTTCTATCTTACCTGCCGAAATTAAGCGATGCGATTAGCCATAAAATGGGCGAGGTCGACTTTGGATAGTTGTACCTGGAGTTAGGTAAACTTTAGGATTAGCTAACTATACACAGCGCTGTACAACTACAAGGTGGCCATTCAAAAGCATTGATTTATTTATTTCTGAATGGTTCATCATATTACATAGTACATTGAAATAACTCCTTGGAGCGGTCACATCCATAAGAGAAGATATTTAAAGAAACAAATAACAATGACAGAATCGTAAAATAACTATGGTCACAACACAGACATAGAATAATGGAGCACCATACAGAGGTATAGCAATATAAGCTTAAGAGGCTTGAAACGTTGCCATCCCTTCACATTCAAAACTAACGAATTACATATATTATCATTCAAAACTAAAACTAAAACAAAATAAACAGAAAAAACAAAAACAAAGAGAGAAACTCAATAACCAATGTTAACATTAAATGAACTAATTTGAAATTTTACACTATTTACAACAGATAAAGATGAAAATAAAGTTATAGAAGGTAAGAAGATGGAGAAAGAGGAGGGAGCCTTTATTATCCCAAATAATATATGTAATCAGTAATATAGTAAAGGCGTCGATGGATATCTATACACGTAATAGGACAAATTATGTAGGATGAAAATATTCTAGTCTTTCGGGTGATATGAACCTCTAGGCTTCGTTGTAGTAATACAAGGTATAATTGTACATGTATATGTATTAATCACATCTTAGAGATAAGCATGCGCTTAATCGCATTTTTAAAGGAATGAATGGTAGGTAAATTTCGAGTGTCACTCGGTAAGGCATTCCAGACATCTGGACCGTTATGCCTAACAGATTTATGAGCCAATAATGTGCGGGGGTTGAATAAGTGAATATTAGCCGATTGTCTTGTGGGGTAAGAGTGAATATCACTGTTTCGACTGAACATGGAAGAAAAGGAAGTGGGCAAAAGGTTGTTATTATAACGAAACATAAAGAGGGCGGTTTGAAGAAAATTGATGTCACTAACCGTAAGGCTCTTCAACTTGATAAAGAGAGGCCGTGTATGGTCACGGTAACCAGCTCCAGCACAAATGCGGATAGCTTTCTTTTGTAGCAAGAGAATATTATCTGTAACACACTTAGATGTTGCCCAAAGAACATTGCAGTATGAGATGTATGGTAGAATCAGAGTATTGTACAGTATAAAAATTACTTTGTCAGGAACTATATATTTCACTCTATATAATATTCCAATATTTCGGGAAATTGTTGTTCTTATGTTTTTCAAATGATCATTCCAGTTTAGTTGTTCATTAATGTAAACACCGAGAAATTTGGTACAAGTTTTTCTTTCCAACAAGACATCATCTAGTTTTACTTTAGGAGTTTGTACTCCACGAGACTTTCTACCTTTAAAGTGAATATAATTCGTTTTTTGCACATTGAGAGACAGCATATTGCTCCTAAACCAATTGGTTAATTTGGGTAGTTCATTATTAATTGTATTTTCAAGGATATTGATATTATTATGAGATAAGAAAACACTTGTGTCATCTGCAAATAATATGTAATTAAGAGTGGTAGACACATTGCAAATATCATTGACATATATCAAAAATAACAAGGGGCCTAATATTGAACCTTGCGGAACACCGCATTTTAGAAATGACACAGCAGAGTTGACAGAGTTGTAGGATGTGTATTGCCTTCTGTTAGAAAGGTAGCTAGAGAACCACTCCAGAGCAATGCCTCTGACTCCATAATGTTGTAGTTTACATAGCAGAATTGAGTGGTCAAGTGTGTCAAAAGCCTTGCTCAGATCCATGAACACACCAATAACATGCTCACGAGCGGCCAGGGCACTAGACACATGGTCATAAAATTGCAACAATGCAAGGTCAGTTGAGTGAGACCTTCTAAATCCATACTGGTTAGGGTTAAGAAGTTTATGTTTCTCAAGATAGCTAAAAAGTCTATTATACACGATTCTCTCAAGTATTTTTGAGAAACTTGATAATATTGAGATTGGCCTATAGTTAGCGATGTTTGAGGGGCTATCTTTTTTATGCACAGGAATAACCTTTGCCAGTTTGAATGAAGAAGGAAATACACCACTTGATAAAGATAGATTACAGATGTGTACAAGAGGTGTTAAAATCGAACCTATGATCTGCTTCAAGAATGAGGAACTAATTCCATCATGACCAAGGGATTTACTATTTTTTAAAGAACACACAACATTAAGTACTTCAAGATAATCAGTTGGCTTGAGGAAAATAGAGGATTGAGACTGCCCTGGCAGATATTGCTTAAAATTTGTTCCTGCTGTATTTATTTTCTTTGCTTGATTTGGGCCCAAGTTGGTAAAGTATTCATTGAACACATTAGCAATATCTCCTGCAGAAGTTATCTCACGATTCTCATATACAAAATTTTGGGTGTTTTCAGTCTTATTTCTTTTACACAAAATATCTTTAACAACTTTCCATGTAGATGACATATTTCCTCTTGTCTTATCAAATTGCCTAGTGTAAAATGTACTGCGCGATGATCTTATTATCGACGTTAATTTATTTCGGTATTTTTTATATTTCTCGATATTCTCTCGAGTTGGTTTCCTCAAACTTCTTTTGTATAGGGTATTTCTTCTTTTGATAGACTGTAGTATCCCCCTGGTAATCCAGGGATGTTTACCAAAGCTCTTATTATTTGATTGAATGAGAGGGATATTCTTATCAAAATAATCATAGAATTTACTCCAGAACAGTTCAAAAGACTTATCAACATCTTCACATACCAACACGTCGGACCATTCTTCAGCCAGGCAATCGTTGTTTAGATTGGAAATATTATCCTCTGTCAAGATTCGTCTCTCTATATTCCCCTTTTCCTTACGGCCATTAATTAGTAGATCACGAATCATGCAGAACACAGGTAGATGATCAGAAACTTCACAATAGAACAAACCAGATTGTGAATGACTTTTAACAGTTTTTACAAAAATATTATCTAACAGCGTCGAAGTTCCATTACATATTCTCGACGGTTTATCAATCATTACACTGAAGGCATTGGAATCAAGTATATTATGGAGACGGCGAGTACTAGCATTTTTCTTTAGTAAATCTATGTTGAAGTCACCCATTACACATGCAGATATATTCGACGAATTAATAGCTAACATCAACAACTCAAGATCAGTAAAGAAACTGTCAACATCTGAGTTTGGTGGTCTGTATACTACACACACAATGAAATTTTTCTCTGCTGGGAGGTCAACCTCGATACATAAAAGCTCTGCACTTTGACTGGGGAAGGAAAGATCATGCCTGATTTTGAATGATAAATTATCTGAAATATACATGAGAACGCCACCACCACGTCCATTTGGCCTATCCTTGCGGACTAGATTGTATCCTTCTAAGGTAAAAAGCGGTGGAGAAAGAGCATTTAACCATGTTTCAGATAAACCAATTATTGAGCAATTGAAATTCAATGAAGACAATAGAGCATTTATTTTTTCATAATTTTTAGAGAGACTCCTGGCATTGCAGTGCAAAAAACTTAAACATTGCGATTGAGAACGTTGAGCAGAGACAGGGTTGAATTCATTTGGTGCATAATACCTACAATCAATGCTTTGCTGTAAACAATATTCTTCCAACATCATTTATTGACAGAGACTGTATGCCTAACAAACCCGACAATTGCCTTAGCAAATCTGGGCATGATAGAGATCAGAGTAGAATTAAAGGCAAAGAAAGTGAGAGAGAGAAAATGAAAAACAACAAGTTGTGGATATATTCTATATACATCACAAATACTAAAACTAAAACTAAAACAAAAACCGAAACTAAAAAAACTAACAGACATGGCAAAAGGCAATAGCAATGCCATGATCACAAATATATTTAAGGCAACAGAGAACATAGCAAGAGAAAAGAAAGATAGTATAACCTCTCCTGGCATGTATTCTATCCATTTCTCAAAAGTACATGTATATAGCCAACACAGATTGCATCAGAAGAGTCTTAATCTATAGCACAAATAAGGTCTTGGGGAGAATGACTCACTCCACATGTTCATCCATAAATCAAATAAACAAGGGGCCTTGTCCTACCAACCAGTTTGTGTGGTCTACAAATAGTGGTTAAAGCTGAACTATGTAGTGAAGTATGGGACACCTCCAGTTCCTCTCCAGAGCCCAGCATAGAAGCGAAGTTTGGTTCCCTTTTGATAAAGTTCTTGTACTTTCTTCACATGTCTCTTCTTTTCTGTTAGATCAGCCTTTGTCAAATCATCAGTGAAATAAAAGCTTTCCCCTTTGAGTTGCTCTCTTGCATTTTTCATTAGGTGAATTTTCTCGCGATAGGACAGTGTTTTAACGATAATGTGGCGAGCCTTATCGCCTTTCTTTCCATCACGATGCGCCCGTTCAACTTTCATGTTCTGATTGAACTTAGTACTGATGATACTCTCGACTTTCTTAATACAATCCTCAACTTGATTTTCTTTTGGCTCTTCAATTCCCACAATACGGAAATTATTTTTGCGGGCAGAGCGCTCTGCTTTATTCGCCTCCATGTCATGATTCCCAATCCTCTGTTGTAAATCGCCAAAAGCTTTTTCCATTTTGACCAATCTTTCCTCCAGTTCCTTGTTTTTCTTTTCAAGATCATTTATTCTGACCCCCTCAAACTCTAAAGCCTTTTCAACCTTCTGGATGCTCTCGATCATAGACTTCATAGCCTTCTCCATCATCCTCTCAAAATTGGCTGTTGCAGCTTTAAGGTACTCGGCCAGAGCATCTGTGGAGGGAGGAGAGCTCAAGTCACCACTGGCAGCACCAATGACCGGATCAGAGAGATTAGCTGGGCCTGCGGGGGCGGCGGCATCACAGTTCAGCTCACCGTCCAAGACGGAGAAGTTGTTACCCTCTTTCTTGCTCAATTTCTTCCCACTTTTTCTCGAGTTACGGTCGCCCATGATGAAATTCTAAGGGATCCAGTTGGTTAGTATATAGATAAAACGAGTACTGAGATCTGCTTCAAACTCGTCGAATTAGGATATCTAGGGTGTATGAAGGTTATCTTCAGGAGAGGCTTACTATCACTTGTTGCTTAGTCAGTTGCCATGTCACTTGATAACCGCGACTACAAAATAGCGACTACAAAATAGCGACTACATGCTTTTTCATTAAATTACATCCTTTCTTGAACTTAATTATAGTACCAAATCAAGCTTAAACTACTCTATTGTGCTCCCTAACTTAAATTTAGTTAACTAACTTACAACTTACCAAAAAAACGATGATTTATTGCGTCGTCTGCCATGTCTGCCCACAGTAGCTACTATCTTGTCTCGTAAACGGGAGCTCCAGGTACAAATATCCAAAGTCGACCTTGCCCATTTTATGGCTAATCGCATCGCTTAATTTCATCAGGTAAGATAGAAATTTGTACTTGCACTTCAAGAGAATTACTGTAACTATCTAGCAGGCTCTTTTCCTCGGCGGGCCAATCTTCTCCCCGTACTGTACCGTCGATTCAAATGACTTGATTGCACTGTGTGTAATGTACCGTATACCGTCGCTGACTCGATCACACAGTGCGGTTATTTCTGTCTAACGCTTGATGTGTTGTGATATCGGTTTAGGACAAATCTGGCTGCCCGCCTTTGGATCATCTCAACTTTATGGATTTGGAGGTTGGTGGATGGGTCCCAAACCGCGGAGCTGTATTCGACCAGTGGTCGTACGAAGGCGTTGTAGGTGGTAGCTTTCAGTTGTGGTGAGTTGATGCGGAGATTTCGATGGAGGAAGGCAAGAGTGTTGTTGGCTTTGTGGCATATGTTTGATATATGTTGGTTCAATTTCAGGTCGGTTGTGATGGTGACTCCCCGATATTCAGTGGAGGTGGTCACTTTCAGAGGCGCATCGTTCAAGATGTAGTTGTGGATGGTCGTATTCCTCTTCCTGGTCACTCTGATGACTTCGCATTTCTGGATGTTGAGTTCCATCATCCAGTTTGATACCCATTCACTGATTCTATTGGAAGTCATCTTGCAACTGTTGGATGTCGTGTTGGGTCTTGACATGACAGCAAGGTAGGTGATTGCATCATCAGCGAAGAGTCTCACTCTCATATTCAAAGTCCAGAGAGAGAGGGGCATTCGAGCATGTTTGCCCATCTTTCTTCAGATGATTTTTAAGCTTTAGACTCTTACTAAAATGATAAAGATTATGATAACCATGGCATGAATGATATTGAAAACTTACAGTCTGAATAATGCTATCTTTAATTCTTTGATATGTTGATAAAGCAGGATTTTTGTGATTATTTTTGGATGTGAAATTTTGAAAACTTTTGTGTGTCTCAAAGTCAAAGAACAGACAATCTTCAGTGTTTCAGGGGACATTCCACTTTTTAAGGACAATCTGCAATTATGGACCTGCATGGAAGAAGGAAAAAAATGGGAGAAAAGAATAAGAAAAGAAGGCGATCGAATGAAGATTTCATAGATCTAACAGGTAGGCCTTGATTTGAAAAAAAACCTGCCAAAATATATACCATTATCATGATTATCATGTGTATCATATTACTGAGGAAAATACATCATGCAGACTATATCAGTATGGCAAGTAATAAGTACAGAAATTTAAAGTGGAGAAAGGAAAAGGAGATGTTACAAAACAAAGAAATAAAACCAGGTAATATAACAGAAGAATAAGAAGAATTTGGTATCAAAGGAATACTGTTCAAGTGTTAAATTCCCATTAAAAATGCTGCGGGCGAGCAGTAAACTGCAGTGGGTTTTTTTTAACATGTAAATGAATTTACATTCCTGTCCACCTTGTGTAAAGGAATTGTCTTATAAGACAATTGTGAGACCCACACTGGATTATTGCTCATCTGTATGGGATCCACACACTCAAATGCTTGTAAGTAAAGTAGAAATGATCCAGAATAGAGCTGTTCGTTTCATAACAGGAGACTACAGGTTGAGAAGTAGTGTAACAGAAATGAAAAAGAAGCTTTATAACAGAGGCAAAAAACAAATCGCCTATCAATCTTCCAACAGGCAGGTGTTGGTCACCTCGCCGTGTCTGTGCAGTCCATCCTCGCCCGGTCCAAAAGAATTTGAGAAAGACATCAGTAAATAACTATATTCCAATTGCAAATAAAAATTGCTATAAATATTCTTTCATACCCTGTTCAATTATAGACTGGAATAATCTGCCAAATACTGTAAAAGCCATCCATGACAAACACAAATTTAAAGAATCCGACCAAAACCTAAATAAACAGTAAGCAAAAGTCCTCTCTTGTAGCTTAAACATCACCTGTGCACCCTACCCCTGCCCGTTTTACCCCTTTTAGTAACGGGAGGACAATCGGACACAAATTGTACATGAATGTCTTTTCGTTACCTTCCCATCCATGGAATTGCCCAAGTGGCAAGTGGGGATGAAAAAAGTAGCAGCGCGCAACAAAGGCCGGAAAGTGTACTCACTGACCTACATTTTGTTGTAAAATACAGAGATGTGAAGCACATTGTGCTTTAAAAACTCATATATGCATCATATGTGAATGAGCCTTTAATGGTTTTCACATGGTTTAACATATGATATATGCATCATATTGTGAATGAGCCTTTAGTGGTTTTCACATGGTTCACATATGACATATCCATCATATGTGAATGAGCCTTTAATGGTTTTCACATGTATGCATCATATGTGAATGAGCCTTTAATGGTTTTCACATGATTTCACATACATATATGATATATGCATCATATGTGAATGAGCCTTTAATGGTTTTCACATGATTCCAGTTAAACAGATAGGATAATTGCTAAGAAGTACTTTACTTTATTATATCATTCAAAATATGATAATTAATCTGTTCTACTGCACATTTCTTTACCCACAGGATACCAATTGATTTTTATACAGTGGAACCTCGTTATAATAATAATAATAATAATGTTTTATTTACCCAGGGTAGCCACTTCAGTTATCAAACTGCTCTTCCAGCAGGCCCTCCATAACGTAATATATTATTATTACCCTTTTCTATTCTAATATGCCGAGTCCCAAGGTCCCAATTCTGAAGTCTTTGCTATGACTCGGCCGGGGTTCGAACCCACGACCTCCCGTTCATGACACTGTCCTAACAAACTCTCGTTATAACAAGGTGATTTTGCCAGTCCCACTTCTTTGTATTCTATTGTTTTTTAGCACTAATATAACAATGTTTCAATATACATGTAAAGAGGTAGTTTCTTTGGTCCCAAGGGTTTTGTTACAATCGAGGTTCCACTTTATAACACACAGTTTCTTGACTTCCAGCCTGCATTATGTCGGGCTTAGTATTCGACAGAGTAAAACAAATTTTTATTAATCCTATCTTTCCTTTGAACAGACCATGCAGTTGATGGAGTATTCTCATTTTGACAGTCAGCCAAGTCAGTCTTTCAGTATGAGATCAAGGACCATTAAAGTCTCGTCAGTTTCTAAAAAACAGATTCCTGTAGAGATAGGTAAGATACTGTTAAAAAGGCCTGTCCCATTCAACTGATAGCAATAAGGATAACTATAACTATAGCTCTTTCCCAATTCCCAAATCAACGTCATGGACATAATGTGGAAAAAATATTGGATGTCAGTGATGCCACTGATCAGTAGAAATTACTGCTGAAGGCTCATGAGCATTATAACTTGTTAAGATTGAATCTTCAACATTGATGTTCAATTCACTTCCCTATGAAATTCAGGAGACCTTTTTTAGAATGATTTATAGTTCTCATTATTGTCATCCTTATTGGTCAAATGGGACTGGCCCTTGTATTTGTTGTTAGTTACTTGTACATTTCATATTTTGCCTTGGCAGGTAACATAGTAGTTGATAGGATTTAGTAGTTTGCATACACACCATGAATTCTTATCTTGTATTATCCTGACCCAGTGGCCTAGTAGCTGATGTTAAAAAGAATACCCTTGTTAAAGGGATACACCACCAGGCGGCCGTGGGGAGAGCCAGGATTGCGTAAGCCCCATTCACTCATACACAAAGTTTGTGCGTCGAAGGCATATTTCGGACTGCACGAAGCCGACTGAATCTAGCACAAGAGCTCGAGCTCAGGTGGTGGAGCGTGCATGTTGCGCAGCGGCTAGTCTGTCCAAAGCCTGCGCCCCACGGCACAACGGCATGATCAGGTAACGATCACGGTGCTCTCTCACAGCATAAAAACGTCCACAATCTGCGATTGAGTATCCCTTTAAGGTCATAAAATTATGCTTGTGGATTTATCACATAGGTTGTATTTACATAGATCTCTCTCCTTCACCAGTTCACTAAATTGTACTGACTTTAATTGTAAAAAAGCTTACAATTCAGGATATTTCTTTGATGGATGTTGCTTTCTTGTATTATGTTCTCTTTTTATGTTTTGTTAATGTTTTATTTGGTTTCCTAATAATTTTGATGCTTGTTATAATTCTTGAATTGGAGTTTTGTTAATTTTTAACATTTTTAATGTTTTTTCATACTCATACTGATTTATGATTTATTGTGCACCTAGGTTGCCTCTTTCAGGCAGATTTGTGTGCTATACAAGTCCAAATTATTATTATTATTATTACATTCCCAGCACAAACTACATGGATTTTTTGGCCAAAGTCGTTTTTATGCCCAGCTGCCATTAAATCCGCCCGAACAAGTGAATAATTAGTCAAGTTTCTTGGTTTTCATTGTTGAAATTCAGTTATTTACAACAGAATAAACGCTATCGTTGTCGATTCATAACTGAAAAAAATATCGGCAAGAAAGAGCGGGATTCGAACCCGGGACCTTAAACGCGAGTGCAGTGTAGAAAGAGAATACTCTGACAGTCTGACCAGACGCCTTTACCACTAGACCACGAGCAATTGACAGCGAATCTGATCTTGCTGCACTATATACCTCCGCTCCATACAAATCCTATCTATACATCCGTTCTGCTGTTTTTTTGATATCTTAGGTAGGATTCTTGCCAATTTGAAGATCACTGGGCATATATATTAGCTACATGTATAATAGCCGATTTTTTCATTATAAAGCAGATGTGAAAACACATTGTTTGGCAGAGGTCAAAGAGATTAAGATACCAATAAGCACTGGGAACTCATTTCTGTCTTTCTCATTCTCCTTTTAGATGAGACTCCAGAGAGGCCAGGAGATGAAGATGATACCTGGTGGTTTGCTGAGGTGTTCCAAATCATTCTCAAGAATCAGGTAGATGCTCTAATCAACATGGGAGTGACAGAACGACTGAAGGTGAGCAATGGACAACAAGGGAATGCTTTTAGTAAAGTGCATTCCTTTAGCACCTAAAGACAATGTTTCACCAAAAGAAACAGTAACTTGTGAAGTTTTTTTCATTCTTTTTGATTTATCTAAATAACTCTTTGTTTATATATTTTCCAATTACACGTTATTTATTTTCAAAAATAGAACAGAACAAATAATCTAGTGTTTTTGAAATCTGTTTTATAGACTGTTCTGAAGTGGCATTTGACCTTTCAAATGTAAATGAACAACATAAACACAAATATGGCTCAGCTCACTCCCATGTAAGCATTGCATAAAAAGCACTGTGATATAGTTGTATTCTGGAGAGTGTAATAAATGCTACCATATTTTCTGGCATACAGGCTGCGGTATTTTCACCCAAAATATGATCCCAAAGTCTGGGTGCGGCCTATAGGCAACAACAGACAAAAATGAACCGCCTCCAAAATCACCACACGTATTGGAATGGACGGGAAAAACGTTAGATCTTATGGGCAGTGTCAAAGAGTGTAACAAGTGACATTCATCTGTTACAAAAGAAAGCTTTAAGAATTTGTGCTGGGGTTGGTTATCGTGAACACACAGATCCCCTGTTTGCTAGGTTTAAATGCCTTAAAGTCGGTGAAATTAATTTTCTTCAAACCTCTTTATTTATGTATCGTTATAGTACTAATGTTTTACCTGCCTCGTTTTCTTCCATGTTCATGGAAAACAATGCTATTCACTCTTATTCGACGAGACAAGCAGCAAACTTGCACTTGTTTAATCCACGTACAGTATTGGCACATAAATCAGTGAGACATACTGGTCCAGACGTTTGGAATTCTTTGCTAATTGAAACACGTAATTTGCCTACAATTTACTCTTTTAAAAATGCAGTCAAGCGCATGCTCATTGCAAACATTTTTATTTAAGATATTTGTTCTATTAGTTGATTGTTAATTCCCCATAACACAGCGTGTACTTAATTATATTATGATTGTATATATTCTATATATGTATACATGTATAATTTGCCATGATATGTAATTATGCGCAGTGGTATTGTTAATTAGGGCATCTTCCCACCACCCCCCCCCCTCTCTCTCTCTCTCTCTCTCCCTCCCCCTCTCTCTTGCTTGTCTTACGTTTTCTTCTCTCTCTCTTTTCTCTCTGTTTCTCCTTCAGTATGGATGGACTGCACCTTTATCATGTCTACTACATTTTTCTTGCTCTAGAACGTACTGTAGAGATTTCAATCTTATTCTTTATCTGTATTTGTATCTGTATATAGTGTATTATATTTGCACTTTTTTTGTTGCTGTATTTAATCTATTAATCTATGTTTACTTTTAAGAATGTATGAAATATGTAAGATGTTAGGTATGGCAAAACTTCAAGCGTGCAGCTTATATTGCCAGACCTCTGTGTGTTTCTATTTTCAAAGTTTGTATGTATGAAACTGATTATTGTGAAACATGCAGGAATCAAATAAATAAATCAAATAAATCAAATCTACAGTGAGCCTGTGCTCTATCTCTATCGATGTAGTTCTAATTATCTTTCAAGTACTGAAATATATGATTCAGAACTAATAACTAATAACTAAATATTGTATAAATATAGTTACAAACACGGCCTCCCCTTACAAAAAAGTACCATGGTAATACCATGGTAAAACCCCCGTAAATTGGGACGGTATTACTGTGAAAGTACCATGAATTTACCCCTTGTTACCCATTGTCAAGATGAAAATACTATGAATGTACCATGCTTTTCATGGTACACGATGCAAATACTATGAATATACAATGTTTTTCGTAGTAATACTGTGGCAATAAAATGTGTACCACGGATTTACCATGTTTTCGTGGTATTATGGCGGTAATACCATGAAATACGTAGTATTACCATGGCATTTTTTTATAAGGGTCGTATGGTCTTCCGAGGTTGACAAAGCACTCATACGAAGCTCTATTGAGCTTGAGTAACATGCTGAAATCAGCCACAAAAAATACCTGAATTTTCTTCCCGGGTAGATTTTATGGTAGTATCAAAGAGGCAAAAGTATTTTCTGTTCTATGAGCTATTGTAGTGGACGTTACAGCACTACATAGGCGCTTTGTTAGTTTTAATTTGTCTTTTGAGCACACCCCTCGTATGTGTAGAGATCGGTGGCACCTCTCCACCTCCGCGCTATTTCAGCGTGGTCGTATCCTTGCAGGATCCGTCGCAGAGATTTGTGTATTTTGTATGGAGAACGGACAGGTATCGCAGAGGATTTTTCATAGCGCATGTGGTGTGCGCGTTACCCTACATTGTAGGTCGTGGCAAAGATCTTAAAAGATAAGATAGGACACTCCTGTCTCCCCTTACTTTTATGTAACGGAAGTGGCCTCATGTATGGGGAAGGGCGCCCTTCCCCATATATGAGGCCACTTCCGTTACATAAAAGTAGGGGGAGACACTCGATGTAAAATATTTTTAGAGTGTGCTATTTGAGTCTAAAAACATAACACCATTTTGCAATTTCATAATTGGTAGTTAGAACCTAGCCTTGAATCATCAGATTTGTGAAATACCCAGTGTTTGTAATAGCCATGATCATCATCACGTTTCAAGCCTTAATGACTGTGAAAGTATCCAAATGCTGTCTGTTTTAAAGAGCCAGAAGGGCGTTAACTCTGTGTTAAAGTATATGAGTTAGTGCCCTTGTGGCTCCAAACAGATGATTCCTTATCAATGTTATGAAATCAGTTTTCCATCTCAGTTTTACATCTCAGTTTTGCATCTCAGTTTTGCATCTCAGTTTCTTTCTACAGTAACACTTCATTTTTATTGAGGATTCTAACTGGGGGCCCAATTCCATCACTTAATTAAGATTCCCTACTATTGCTGTTACAGCATGTCAAAGTTACGGATGGTCTTGGTTGTTTTAGAGAATAAGACTATAGAGGGCGGTCGTCAGCGGTTCAATGATTAAAGTGTTAAGCTTCATTTTTATTGAGGATTCTAACTGGAGAGTATCCAGAGATAATGCACACAAAATTACATCACTCAAGATTCATTGCTTTTGCTGTTACAGCATGTGGAAGTTTACAGGCGGTATCATAATTCCATATCCATTTTATGAAATGAATTTTGCAGTTCAGTTCTCCATCTTTTATCAATGCCCGCTGTACACAAAAACTTCTGACAGTAACAGTTCATTTTTAATGAGGGTTCTAACTGGGGACCCAATTCCATCACTTAAGATTCCCTACTGTTGCTGTTACAGCATGTCAAAGTTGCGGATGGTCTTAGTTGTTTCAGAGAATAAGACTATAAAGGGCGGTCCTCAGTGGTTGACTAAAGTGTCAAGCTTCCATTATGATCAATCTGTACTTAACATTTTCCTTCTTTTCAAATAGGAAGTGGTGGAACTCATGTGGTTTAGATATCTTCAGAATTCTAAATGGGCATTTGTGAAGAAGCAATCAAAACGGCAGACAGACAAGAATGGAAACCCCAAGAAAGGTAAGACTTCTCTTATAGAATTTTCTTATTAGAATATTCTTCCTGCTCTTCAATATATATATATATAAATGATGTTCAATGCTCACTTACAGGAAAATACTGATAAGACATCATCCCATTTGGCAGATCTTTTGAAATAGTGGGTGGTATAAGCATTTTGTGTTTATACTACCAATTGGGCTTTTGTCACAGCTATAGGGTCAGGGTTAGGGTTGCAGTTTGGTTGTTGAGGTAAGGTATAGAGGAAAGTAGAGTGTTGAACTTGGGAATTTGCTCATTGTGAGGAAATTGACCTTGGAGTAATTGTTGTTCAGCAGAACTGTAAAGAACAGATTTTGTGCTTGGTATGAATGACCTTCATCTCTACAATTTAACTACGAAAATGGCTTATTGTTGCTTTGATTGATCGACAGGACAACCACCAACTCAGACGAAAGAAAAGGAGAAAGGAGAGAAGAATGTGGTATGTTAATCAGATTGGTTTCATTGGTTTCATTTATGTGTAATGTTCATGCATGGATCAAGTTTGTTTTAAAAGGAGGAGAAAAGTAGAAGAAACAGATCATTGAAAGTTTGAGCGAAATCCGATAAGAAATAAGAAAGTTATGAATTTTTGAAGTTGTAATCAATCAAACACAAATTGACAACTCTGTGATATCTTGCAAGGTCCTCTCCCATTTGCCCTGCACTGAAAAAATCTTGTCCATTTTCTCTAAAGAAAATATTTAATCATACATGCACCCTAGACATAATCATTGCAAATATGCTTCTACACACAATCTATATGAAACAAATCTATTCCTTTATCAATAACTGAGAACATGAAAATCTATCCAATTTTCTGTACAGAGCAAACGGGAGAGGAGCTCGCAATTTTTGTTTGATTGATTACAACTTCAAAATTCATAACTTTCTTATTTCTTATCGGATTTCGCTCAAACTTTCAATGACCTGTTTCTTCTACTTTTCTCCTCCTTTTAAAACCAACTTGATCCATGCATTAACAAACTTTCACTAATGTGTTTTCACTCATTTTTTCTGCTTTTATTCAAATCAAGTAAATACCAGTGTTGACTTCCCCTTAAACTCTTTCAGTGCCGATGGCACGTACATGTGACAGATAGACTTGTCATTTCATTCACCAATTGCTTGACCACAGGAAAGGTATATGGTGGTCAATGTATATCAAAATTTTGAGCATAAATCAAGCATTCTAGATATATGATTGTAATTCTATCCTACCATAGAATTTTTCAGAGAAAACTGCCGATATTTTAAAAGATATTGCCTCATTTCAACATTAAACAATAGTAAACAAATGAGAAACCAAAAAATAATGGACAGAAAAGATACTCAAATGTAATTTTTAATGATTCTTATACATAAAGTTTGGTAAAGTAATAATGTTTGGTATCATAAGAAATGGTAATAAATATCCTACAAGTTATGTACATAATATTTTGTGAAATAATAGATGGTTAATGAGGTGGAGACATTTGAAAAGTAACGATTGATCACATTTTGGTAAAACTTTGAAGAGAGCTGAAACCCTTGGCACAGTAAGAGTTAAGAATGTCTGTTACATCTACTGGTTTTTCTGGACCATTTTGTCTGGAAATCACAACTTTGAATCATTTTGCATCTTGATAGAAAATGCAAAGGTTTTTGGCAAGTAATTGGAATGCAAGAACTGTAAAGTAAAAATGTTGAACTGAAAATGATAATTAGTCTTTCTGGAGGTCTTTGCATGAATATGAAAACAGTCACAGAACTGAAAAAATGGTTTTACATAGGACAAACAATTACTAACTTCCCAGCATCTCATGACATCAACTAAAAATAAATCCAACTCTTAGCCTTTATCATATGTCATCATGTAGATGATCTATGCTGGATTAAATGAACAGATTAGAGGTTAAAACTGTTTGCAAAATGTAAAAAATATGAAATATGAAGAGAATGGTACTACAAATATATAAAATGATACAAACATCCCATTTCCAACATGTGTTGACAAAGCTGTATATGCATGACATTACCCATAGTCCCATTCTCATATTCCTGTGTGGAGTTGGAGAGGGCTACTAACGTCTAGGTGACAGGAAATTGTTCTGATTATTGCATTATTGGTTACAAACGAGCTGGCTTGAGTCCAGCTCTCATCCAATGTAATCCTTGCTAGAGAGGATTACAAAAATTGATCTTGTTACCTGTATTGCTAATAGACGTGATTCAGTTCTTATGGAGTCTATGAATGTTAAAGTCTCGTTCACACGTGGGACAGTAAGCCGTCTCAAAATAATCTGCCATGGAAAAATAGAATGACATGTCCAGTAAGCATAGTGCAATCCACATTCCTGTATCATATGCGCATCTCGTTTCTTCTTCTTCTTCTTCATCTGCCATCCATTCACTCATAAATCTTTTACATTGTGCTGCGGTGTTGTTTTATTGATGGTGTTCTTTTTTTTTCTTTTGAGGTGGTTTATTATGTATGTGTGAACAAGACTTAAACTGTTTCACTGTGTTCACTTAGGCGCATGCATTTGATAGTACAGCTCAGCAGTGTTATACCCCCTTGTCAGAGACATACAGGGTGTATTTACCAAATGAAAATAATTGTTCATGAAAGTGAGAATAATAGTTTGTGTTATTAAGCACATTTTACTGAGAATACAATACCCTGAATACTCTTTTCATTTTAACCCAGCATTATCAGAGATTCTCAGTAGGTCCATAAGAAGGCATTTTTTACCTACTAGTTACATGTTTTCTTCACCTGGGTCATACATGTAAGTGGCAAATGTAAATTCATGCCTTGCCAAAGAACATTAATGCCTTGGAAGGGATTTACATGATGTGTTCCATAGTCTTGTGAGTGATCCACTATGCCACATCAAACACCTGATTCTTACCCTGGGGGTGTTTTATAAAGCTATTCGTAAGTTACGCATAACTTTACGCACGACTGGTGATCAGTTCTTGTGCTAAATGATTGAGAATCTGATTAGTATAGCACCCAAGAACATGTTCCAGTCGTTCGTAAAGTCATTCGTAACTTTACAAACAGCTTTATGAAACACCCCCCTGGATTGATACAGGTACCAAGTCACAGCAAATGGGATAATACGCATTTTAGAAATACAATCAATCCCACATGCACTCTCTTAAGGAAAAAGACTCACCTTCAATGTTGGTGTAAATGAATCGAGATGGATACAGTCCTTTCTTCCATAGGTTTGGATTGTAAGTTGGTATGTTCGTTTCTACAGACATGATGACAACTAACTCCCTTACCGTCTGATAGCATAGATCTTCAGCAGGAATGTCAGTTTTCCATTAATTGCCCAAAATTAAGTTCAGGCTCTCTTAAGTTTATGTTTCAAGTTTTTCCACTCTTCATGTCATTCATAAACTTTGGGCTCAGACATCCCTGATGCTCTTTCCATTGGGTAAAGTTAACCTGGAGAAAGACTGCGTGTAGGGTCACCTGGAGTCGGATAAGACTTCACAGCACCTAACAATCCTGTCTGATGTGTGGATGGAATTCTGGCATCTAAGTGAATAAAGCACAGGTCTGATGACTCGCTAGCTATAACGGGTGAAACAGTGTACATTTTGGTACGTGCAAACATTCTGGGATGGGGGGCATCGAGTGGGAGTAGGAAAAGCTTCGTAATGAGCAGCAAGGTTGCCTTCAAACTTTAAAATAAGCTAATGTTAATGAATTAATCATATGTTCCAAAGATAACACTGTAACTGTAACTAGTAATGCTAGTTAGAAAGAGCTCTTAGCGGAGCTCTCCAGCCCTATTGAGGGTCTTATTCCTTTGAGAGAATACATTGTGTAACCCTGAAAATGTTACCTTCAGTGCTAGTTGGATTGATCATCATTGTCAAGGGTTAGCATTATTAAAGTCTCATATTGCAAGGTAAGAAGTATTGATTGAATAGAGTACACTGTAGTTTGAAATAATCCTGGTAATGTTGGGAGGATGATAGTGCATTCAAAGCTCAGTAAATGTACCAGGTACGTTTTTTCTGGGATTAAATTTTGAAAAACACTTGTACTAATTTCAAGATTCATTTCTTGACTACAAATCACGCACAGTGATAATCAAACAGCCTAAAATTTATGAAGGAGTTTAATTATCAGTGCAAGCAGAAAATCTACACACATCAATGCTTTATGGATGAGCTCTTTTAAATATTAATTTTTGTTATTTTATTCTCATAACATCTGATTGCTCCTACTTAACGGCGGATAATTTAAGCCACTTGAAGTGTAGGCCAGTTGAAGATTTGTTTGCTGCCCTCTTTTGCTCTAATGAGTTCTCCTCTCTTTCTTTCTCTCTCTTTCTCATTCTTATTCTTTCTCATTCTTCATTTATCTCTTCATTTTTCTCTCCACCTTTCTCTCTTTCTCTCTCTCTCTCTCATTTCATTGTGTCTCCCTTGTTTGCCGGCACAAACCCTGGTCAGTCATAAACCAGTGTCTGCACTGTAAGACCACCATATGCCCTGTAAGACCACCATATGCCCTGTACAGTTGTTGTGTTGTTATTTGTTTTTATTTGGCAATTAGTCAAGACCAACTATTTTTGCCACAGATATTATTTAAAAATTCTAAAATTTCTAGCAATTTCTTTTTCCTTTGATAAAGAACAATGTATTTTTTTCCCAACTATAATTACGAAAATAAGAAAAGGAAATCATAATAACTCATTCCAAAAACATTAAAAATATCATCCCGCCAAACGGACACTTGGGCACTTATCCCACCTTTTCGAAGATGCCGTCTTACCAACCATCGAATTACGTCTCTTTGATATTCGGCCATAAGAAATTTGGCCTAGGGTCACTCAGGCATAGGGTGGGGGTGTCAGTGATAGAATGGCTATGGGGTAGCTGGGTTAGGCTTCTCACAATGAATTTTTAATAAAGTGCCAAATTGGGCCTGTGCTTGCAGACTAGTGTCTCCCTTATCTCAGTCTTTCAATATTCTCTCTCTCTCTTTCTCTCCAAGAGAGGAGCATATTTATCTCTTCCTATTCACTCTATCACCTCCTCTTCTTTCTCCATCTCTAAAATATTTGATAATCTTTGTCTCCATCTCTCTCTCTCTCCCTCTCTTTCTCTCTCCCTCTTTCTCTCTCCCTCTTTCTCTTTTACTCTCATAACATAATTTTCTTTAATATATGTACTGGCAGCAGTGGCATATCTAGGGATTGTGGCGCCCGGGGCAAATAATGAATTTGTGCCCCCCCCAAGTGCCCAAACCTATCTACGTTATTGTACAAGAGACGAAGCAAAGCAGTCGAGCCGCAAATTCTTTGCATTTTTAATTCTGGAAAACACAATTTCTTGCACATTTTACCCAGGAAATTTTGCAATTTATCACTGCAATGGAGCGGTAGAGAAGTTCAAATTTTGTACATTGATAAATGGTTATCTATCCACTCCCTTCCAAAATTGGGATCAAAATAAACGAAAAGCATTTGAGAAATAGTCGAGGAATTTAGTGACCAAAAGTTGAGATTTCTTTGAAATGATAAACCTCAGTCAGCAAATGCTGTTTTATGCACTTTATTTTATATTGGGGGCACAATATTTAGCAAGAGGCAGATGAAACTAACATGATTGCGAACAAAGCAACGACAATTACATCTTTATTTTTTCCAATTTTGCACCTTTAAAAAAAAAGCTATTTAAGAATTATATACTGGGGGTGCAAAATTACAAGATTCTGAAAGAAAAGTGCCTCCCCCCCCCCCCCTACCCCCTAGATATGCCACTGACTGGCAGGAGCTATGAATTTTTGTTGGAAGTCCTGAACTTCTTTCATTTGCCAACATACATGTATGTTGAAAACTTATTTGTTGACAACCATTTTGAATGGGGTACCCTCATGTTTTTTATCAGTGCCCCCACCCACCATTAATCCAAATCAGGACGCAAAATGATTTTAAAATGTAACAAAACAAGGCAAACAAAGAAATTCATTATTCATCCTTTATTTCTTGAACAATGACAATGATTTTTGTAACAGTCAAAACCAAATATGAAAAGAGTGAATGAGTGTGAAAGAATAAGATTTTGTCGCTTAGACATGTAAGCAAAAGAAGTGATACATTGTAGTATGAGATTTTATTTTGTTTTATTTAGCTTTAAGATATTCATAAATTAATAATTAACTGTATAAATGTTTATAACAATGAAGAAAATGACACATGAATATTCAAGTACAAATATTTAATCTGAAAAAAGAATTCACTCAGATTTTTTTTACATAAAATCATCTTTATGATTGGAACTTGTCATTCTTTCGAATTAGTTTTCAAATTAATTAGTTGTTTTATTGTGTATCAAATATATGTAGTGTATATGTGACGAGCTACTTTTTTCAATCTTAACAATGACTTAAGATTCTATACCAGAATCCAATAGAGATGAACATTAATGTTAACACTTTATCATATAAAAAAAAACCTTACAAACATGAATCTATAAATAATGTGAAAAATTACAAATGAAAATATGTTACAATAGTTTGTATGCCACAAATATATATTTTTTTTGTCAAGGGTTTGATTTGAACTTAATAATGTTTGAAGGTACATAACAGCAAATCTGATCTAAGTAAACAGTATTGCAATAAGTGATATTGCTACAGCCCAACTGAACATCATCCTACAAGATCAATGTATTATGCTCAAGGGCTTTCTTACAACTTTTCTGCTTAAGAAAAAGGTATCTGGTTAGGAAACACACCATAAGAGGTAGCAAAGATTATAAATCTAAAGATCGAAAGTTAATGATATGTTCACAAGTATTTTCATCTAATTCTAAACGAAAATGAGCAATCAATGCTTGCTTCTTTTTTTTTTTACTTGTATCAGAAAATGCTCACAACTCTACAAGCTAAAACTCAGATTGAGTATTTTGAAATACTCCTTGATATATTTTCAAGAGCAACACAACAAAAAACCTACCCAAATCATTGCTACTTCTCTTAAAATCATTTGCATGAGTCTACAGGTACAACCTACTTACGCATTTAAGTCTGTAATTTATGGGTACAGATTATTTGAATATGAGGTAAGGAAGAAACAGTAATAAAAAAAAAACATGCATAGTTAATATACATGTACACATGTATTGCATTTAAGATCAACAGTTTGAATGCCTAATATTTGAAAAGGAAATGAGTTTTGTTATTTGTGATTTGTGTAATTGTAGAGTCACAAAATAAATAATTTTCAGTAGAGGCGAAATCCTGTGAAAGAATTATAGTTGGATGGTCCAAAGTCTCTATTTTCTGTAATTTCAACCCAAACATTATCATCTTGCAATAAATCAAGAATTGCAAAGTTTCCCAGTCTAGAGTCAACTGTAGACATTGCTGTTAAAGCAATTTCAGAATTTTTTATGAGACTGGCCTTTTCTGCACGAAAATTATGATATCCTCCAAAAAACTGGAAAGTAAATGCATATAGTCCAGCCGCCTTGCATGTAAATATGCCAGTCTCTTGATCGTAGCCTTCCCCAGAATTACTGACAATTGTTTGGAAGACGATAGGTGTGTTAGGTGTTGGGAAGCGAGTAGCATTTATGACGGTAAAAGCAACTCTAAGTTCTTGAGGAAGGTCATGATTTGCCGGTCCCTGGATCCCTGGAGGACCTCTAGGCCCTCGTAGTCCTTTCATACCAGACTCTCCCATTAAACCTCTTTCTCCTGGATCACCTTTTTGACCTCCTAAATCTCCCTTTTCTCCTTTCATTCCTGGTGGACCTTTGGGTCCCCTGTCTCCCTTTGGTCCTTTGGATCCACGACGTCCTGCTAGTCCCTGCTGGCCCCCATTGCCACCATCTCCTTTCATGCCAGGTTCCCCTTTAATACCAGTGTGTCCTGGTAAGCCATTATGTCCTGGTATCCCAGGCATCCCAGGCATTCCTGGGAAACCACAACAGCTCCTACCACAAGACTGCTGCTGATGGAGCATTTCTTGATGCATGACTAGCTGCTGCTCCTGCTGCTGCTTCTGCTGCTTCTGATGTTCTTGATTATTGTTTAGTTGCTCTTGATGGTCATATGGTTGCTCCTGATGGTGGTTTAGTAGCTCTTCTTCTTCAGTGATAAGCTCTATATCTGGCTCACCTACTGTTGCCTCTGGTCCTTGAGGATGTCCTGTTGCACTGTAGGTTGATGAGAGGGTTGTAGGGACATCAGTTGGAGGTTGGGTCGTTGACATGGTCATTGATACAAGACTCAGTGTAAGGACAGCGGTCAGTAATCCATTGACATCCATGTTGATGACTCGGTGTTTGTAGACAAATCTTCAAAGAAAAAAGATAATTCATAATTTAAAATAGCACTCTGCTAGTAATGACCTGTGCATACTCTTTTTCTTTTTTTTTTTTCTTTTTTTTCTTTTTTTTTTTTCCCAGTGAAGATCTATTTTATTTCTTCTTCTTTTTTCCTTTTTTTTAGAGAAGAGACTTATGGAACTTCTTTGTGAAAAACTTGCTTAAATTATAAAGTCATAATTATAGCATGAAGATGCTTACAAAAGGATAAGGTACCTAATAATTAAAAAGAAGTAATCCCTTCATTATAATTCTCATTTCATTATGAAAAATTAACAATTCCTCAATAATTCTTTTCTTTTCTCTCTCTCACTTTACTTATAATCATGGAGCTGTTGTAGCTAATCAGTGGGGTATTAATGAAGTAAAGCATATAAGCAAAATCATTTTTGTGTGACAATAAGCTGTTACATTTGTTGCACCCTCTCATTATTATTTTTATCCTGTAGTGGAGCAAAATTGACAATTTATTTATTATTTCATTGAATTTATTAAAATCATGATAATAAGATTGAGTACTTGGAGATAATTGTGTTGTCTAGATTCAATGTCTTTCATGGTATAATATTTTCAGTTTTTTTTTTGTGGGAAATATAGTCTCTCCATTAAAGTTCAATATAAAATGTGACTGTATTGCTCTAGAAGTGAAGGATGATTTGGGGTTTTTAAAAACAAATGAAGCAGAGAAGGAATGGATAAACCACACCTTGTCACTTTGCATTCTTCATGCTTGAAATCTGAGTAATTATCTCGACATCGTCATAGAAACCATGGGGTTTTCTGCTCCATCATCTGATATGATAACAGGATGGTGGATTTATTGAGTTCATCTACACTTTAGCCTTAAAGGTAAGTAGATCTTGTGAAACAGGTAACTAAAATGTAGATTTACTGAACTTGATCCAATATTTCTCCATATACACAAGGGGGAAATAGTTTAAAGCTTAAAATTGTTAATTTTCTTTACTTTTTCTAGAAATTAAATCAACTTTAAAATTTTGTGAAGAAAACATTTCAGATAGTTTGCTGAAAGATGATGTTTTTTAAAAGAACATGTAGTTTGCTTAAAGATAAATTAGTGTACTATTTCAAAAGCTGCATCTACATGTAGCTTGCTAAGAATTGCATTGTGTAAATTAATTTTTTATTTGCCATACTGCCGTACTTTGACAATTATCAGTAGCTATCATGTGAAATACGTTGAGTAGGAAAACACCTAAAAGCAGATATAATAAGAGATATATGCTGAACATGTACTCAGAAAAACCATGTTGGTGTGATATACATTGTCAGACATAATGCACCAACTGTATGGAAATATTTCAAATATTTTAAACTGGAAAATTTGAAATCTGTACAATTTTTTTCAGTTGCTCTGTCTTGTAAATAGCTGAGATGTAGAAAATTTGACTGAAATATCTATAAATTGGGGAGAAAAATTCACTCTCGGATTATTAACTGATCATACTGCCTAATAGAGATAATATGCCATTTCATTCTTAACATTTCTCCTGTACGTAAGTTGCTGTGCCTAGTTGGAATCTGTGCCATGTGGGATAAAACTTACATATTAAAGGCATGCTATATTTAGTTGGCAATTATTAGAGAGGTTATACTGAATACTTAGTTGGCTTTGCATTATAAGCAGATTGAGTCAGCAGGTACAGATTAAAGGAGGTTGTGGAATAATGGATCTGTGCTCTTCCTTTTAGACCCAAAAGGCCTTGTAAAAGTTTTGATAACCTCTATTTTTTTCTCTCTCTTTTCTTCTTTTTTTTTTTAGCTTATCTGAGTTTAGTATTAAATGAAGAAGCTTCATGGGAGGAATTTTTAATTTGTAAACAAACTTTTAGGCATCACTCCCAGTGTTAAAGATCGTATGCTCGATCTGTAATGAAAATCACAAGTCAGAAAAAATTGGAACCAGCGGGATTCGAACCTGACATCTACTGCTTGCCGGGCAGCGACTTAACCACCAGGCTATTCGGTTCACGGCCAAGTCACGATGAACTGGAATCAAATACCCAAGATCCTCTTCTTTCTGACTCATTAATATTCAACGGTTCGCCGCGGACAATAGCTGTCTGAGTTTGGTTTTGTAATATTAAAAGAGCACCTGAAAATGTGTGGAGGATTTTGTTGTTTTTTTTGGGGGGGGGGAGTTATGCCCTTCTGTTTTCAAAGTCATGGATCTGCCCAGGTATCTGTATAATAAGGTCTGAGGTGGCTTGAAGATGATCTCATCAAGCCTGAATGACTTATTTAAGCTGGCTATTCTAATACATGTAGAGCATTGATTGACATGTTCATCATAGTATCCCATAGCCCATATCAATAACTGTTTGTAAGTGATAATGTCAGTTAGTTCCATAATATTGTATTATTTTATCCTATATGAATAATTATGAATAATTGGCACTGAAAGTTTGTAAGGTTCTTATCAGGGATAATGTATGTTTCTATAATTAGTACTTAAGTTTTAGGTAGGGTTGATCAGTTTTATTTGCCCTACTTTCAGCCCAAAGTAATTTCCCCTTCTCTATGAACACTTGTACAACCGGGTTTGGAGCATGGAGACTCCAACTTTCTCCCACAGATGAAGGTACAGGGTATATTCCACCTGCACCTCCCAGTCAGTTATATAGGGAGGAAAGACCTACGGTTTATAGTGAGTAAGATCAATTTTCCTATCCCATATGCCGCCCTTGTAAAAAAGTACCATAGTACCCATGGTAATATATGATGGTAATTCAACCAAATTACCATCAAATCATGGTAATTTGGTCATATTACCATGGGTACTATGGTACTTTTTTACAAGGGCGACAATGGCAAATAGAAGAGTACCTTTTTCAGATTCATTTCAGCACATTTTCATTGAACAAGAGGTGAGTTGGCTTAGTTGATATATCATCTGCCTGTCAAACCAAAGATTATGGCCCGTATTCTGAACTCCGGTTTAACTTTAATCATGGTTTAAATCTGTGGTTTAACTATGGGTAGCCAATAATGTCAAAACTTTGTTTACACTATATGTTCCTTATGTTTACTGGATTCTGGTCTCATGCTTTAATGGTCAAGAAATCTATTGTAATTATCATTCCCAGACAGTTTTTAAAAGTTTGAGTACCACAAATGATGATAAATTGAATATCTACTGTTAGAGATTTGTGTCACATTTCGCTGCCCATAGTTAAACCACACATTTAGACCATGGTTTAAGTTAAACCAGAGTTCAGAATACGGGCCCATGGGTTCAAATCCAGCCTAGGCTGATGACTTCATTGTGTGTCAGTGTGTCCCTCCCCCATTCCATCAATACATCTTTATAGGTTACGGTGGCAAAAGCCCCGTCCCCTTGGAAAGGATGTTAACTTGAGGCCCTGTGTGGAGGAGAATCATACCGCATGCACATTAGGAACCCACTGCACTCAACGTAACAGATCTATACAGGGGGAAAACCCCTGTGTAATGGTGCACCTGCACATCCCAATCAGTTTATGAGTAGGAGAGAACTGAGGGTTCTAGTGATTAAGTTCAGTTTTCCTGTTCCAGGCACAGGTTACACCAAAATAGTATAATAATGATTATAATAGCAGTGGATAAAATTCATTCTACCAGGGAGGAAAGCTACAGCGTCACAACCTATCTCATTTACATCAGCTGATTTGCTGTAGTCATATGATACAACTTAAGGGTTGCTAACTTCAGCCATCTGTAACCATTGGCCCTACATGCAGTAGACATACTAATTGCCTGAGCTCTGTTGACTGAAGATCTCGGCAAATTGGCACTGACAGTATGGTCCTGCACTGCAGGAATTCATTAAGCTGGTGCCACTCTAATGATTATTGGGTCAAAGTGATTCCACACTTTTATAACAGTTTATCACTCCCTAGCTGGTACCTGGGGAATATATCCACCATATGAGATGAGGTTGGGTCTTAAGATGCTTTTGTTGATCTGGTAGAGATGGAAGATGCTATATTAACTTACATGTAAGTGTTGTGGACTGACTAAGTAATGACCATTGAAAGTAATAATACTAATAGCTGTTTCTTATAAAGCGCCTTACCAGTTACAATGTAACCGACCAAAGCGCTTACAGTATTATTACCCCGGTCACTGGATTCAATTGCGATTCTACACATTACAGCGCACATTCTGCACTCCTCTGGGGAGCATTCCAGTCAGTCGCCTGTTTCCAAGCGCGCACATGCCAATCCAACCACAATGACGTTCGCATCCTACCGGGTACCCATTTAACACCTGTTTGGAGAGGAGCAATGTAGATAAAATGCCTTGCTCAAGAGCATCAGTGCCGTGCCGGGGTTCGAACCAACGACCTTTGCATTCCCAGTCAAGTGCTTAAACCACTGGACTATGACACCTCTAGCAGCTGGCTGGTAGCCAAAGTAGCCAAGATAAATGTAAAACCAGAAACATTTATGACTTCAAACTTTTGTGAAGGACTGCCTTTTCATGGCCTGATAATTTTGCAAATCTCGACCACTTGCAAAATTCTTGAAAGTTTCTTCCTCAGGAAAATTTTCTAATTTTCAAGTAGAAGTGACAAACATAAATGTAGCGGTGATTAAGATGAAAGCACAATCTCTGACTATAAAGGCTGAAATAGAGCATGACGATGAACTACATGTATATAGGATGAACTTTCAAGGAAGCAAGGAGTATCTCTTTATCCTTTAGTTTCTCTGTCTATAATATTGTCCAACAAATGACCAATCATGCCTGTAAAATGCCTGAAGGTAGTCAATATAGTCTAGATGCAATCCATGAGCAGCCATTTATGTCCATTAGCACTGTTTCCTCCCAGGCATTCACCTTGGACTGGACTGACTTTTTCTTCTTACTCTCCCATGAAGATTATTGGCAGCTCCCCTTTAATGAAACTAGAACATTCTATCTGGTAGGAATGATATCAAATGTTATATGAACTAGGGACATAATAAAATCTGTACAAGAAATAACCAAAGTTTAAGTGCTGATTTACCATTTCACTTCAGAATAAAATCTCAAAGTACAGTAGATGTTTTGGAAGCCCTTTACCCAGACAAAGGTTAGTATTAATACGAGAAAAGTTCTGTCTACCTCTGAATTTATAAATAATTATACTTCTAAAAAAATCAATTTCTGATTGATAAGTCAAATGAATCAGTTATTTCAGCACAGATTAATCATCTTGTGACATTTTATTTTGTTTCGTAAAAAAGGTTCTGACTTAATTTCTGTGACGTTTGTGTCACGCAACTTCCAAGGGAGTAAAGAGCATGTACAATTCATATTCTGTTAGTGTGAAAGTTTGTGTAAAGTCCCTGTTCCTGGAAAACCCCAATTTAATGGATTTTGTAGATGGTGTATCTTAATGATCATAGTGTTAAGAGGAAGGTACAACAGCTGTCTATATCATTACATGCTCGATAGATACCTTCATTCTCTCATCACTTCACACTTTAAACAATATCAAAAGATTGATAGAAACTTTCATTCCAAGGATATGAGCATCAAATGAGCTTAAATTATTTTGTCAAGCTAAGTAAAAATGAGCTAATGTGGAACCAGAACTTTCTTAACATGATTTTTTTTTTACAAATTGATTGTGAATGACAAAAATTTAATTTGGGTAATTCAATTATTTTGTGGCATGAAACTTTGTGAACCTGAACCATTCGTGAATGGTCCAGAAAGAAAGTTTCTGGTTTTAAAGTAGCATCTTCTCATGAGCATCATTTTAATCAATTGGCTGATTTGCTGATTTTCATTGGTATGTCAGTAATAAAAATATTAGGTCACCACCAGCATAAAATGTGATACTGATGATAGGGTAATTATGATCTAACAATAAACTAATTTCCTAATAAAAAAATGCATAAAGAGGAAGGAAAATAATGTAATATTTGTTTGTCCTTGTTCGTATCCAGCTATCAGTATTATACAGATGCTAGGAAGGGAGCTAGAGAGGTTATGTAGAGATATTTAGCATCCGATAAAAGGATATATTTCATTACGATCACAGCAGGATAGCCAAGGAAATACCAATTCACCTAGTAACCATTCATGAAATATCACCTGATTTTCTAATGCTTGTTGTAAGGTATTTTGTAGTATGCATGAGATGGGGATCTTGTTATGTACTTCAAATAATTAAGCAATGAAATGAATATCATTTTAAGGTCTCTGATTATTGAATTCATTTTTATTTTTTTACACATGATTTTAGGGGATACATTATAGGTTGTATATTATCTTTTACTCTAGAGAAAATGTATCTATTCCATATAAAAGATATGTTTTGAAATATGTTTTTCTATTAAGCACTATAGAAATAGTCTATTTATTTATTTTTTTAGTTCTTATATATCATCCTCTAAGAGTAATTGTTGATAGGAATGATATATGGGTTTGAAAAAAAACGATTAGTAATAATCCTGAGAAAGAACTATTTTAAAAAGTATGAAGCCTACTCAGTTCAGTTCAGTTCAGTTATTAAATCAGTCACTATTATAGTTAAGGCATCAAGGTAAGTATGTCCCCCCAAATATTCCGCATTGGTTGAGAGAATATTTATAATCATCTATATCGCGATATGACACATGCTGTCCACATTTGATGGACTATTAGTACTGCCATTATACAGAAATAACATTCAGATTTCAACCCTGAAAGAGTTTACTAAAGTGAATGAACTTCATGGAGACATTATAATTTGTTTGTCAAGGTTAGCCATAATGGATAATTATTGAGAATAATTGCAATTTCCTCAAATCAAGTACATTCATGTTTTCAGTACAATGTAGTAGTAGATTCCAGTTTTAGAATGACATTTTAGTTGGTGTACTTTATCGAATGTTAAAGGGAAGGTTGAGTTCTGGGAAAGGTTAAATATAATCTCTGTGCTTTCTCGTTCCTTTTATATCAGTTTAGAAGAACATCACGGTAGAAATGTCCCCTGAAAAGGATTTCTCTCCAAATACCCAATATTCGGAATATGACGAGAAATAGCTGAATTGTTCGGGCCGAACATGTGTGTGCAGTCCCATATATACCTATTTCTGTGGGCGGTGCAAGATTGGGTCAATTTCTTATCATTGTGATGATATCAAAACCTCACAGTATACACCAATTCTTATGTAGATATGATTATCCTTTCACAATTGCTTTGAGACAGTTTCTTTCACAATGTAAGAGCATGACCAGAACTTTACTTTATCTTTAATGTAAGGTTTGGTACAAAATTATTTTAGTAAAGAGCTTTAATGATTGGAGTATCTATTTTTATATTTATACTAGCTTATACTCAGTAACTTTTTTCTCTCCTTGTGTTTTCGTTTTGTATTGATTATTTATATGTTTTTAAGTTGTATTCTCTTCATTGCATGATTTGTATTTGTGTTTATATACATGTACATGTATGTTATCATTTCACGGCCTTGCTGAAAAACAGCTTATAGCTGATAGCAGGCTTTTTACCGTGGTTAAATAAATAAACTCAACTCATGAATCAAATTTACATTTTGCTTTTCTCACTGTTTATTGAAATTATTTTATTTTCTATTATGTTCCATGATTATTTCAGATAATAGTTTGGACATTATAGTTACATGTAAGACTTAGATTTTAGCCCTCAGAGTTGCTGGGCTTCCCAAATGTGAAATTAGAACCAGTAGACCAGTGACCTGTTTTGGGTTTTTTTTTAAGTCTTTCCATGACATTCCTTAATGTCTTTTCATGTTGTTGGAAAAATAAGAATATGTAGATTTTTGAACAGTACCTGTAAGATTGTGTAGATTATCTTGTTTACTCTGTGCATCAGTAATGGATCCATCCCACCCCCCCCCCCCCCAACACACACACGCACAAAAGACATCCGTTATACCTAAGTTAACAAATGAAGGGGAAAAATTGTCAAAATTTGTGTTTTTGTGCCCCCACATGCCTCCAACCACAATTTTGTATGAACTTGTGAAGTGTGAGAACCCCAAATTTAGCTTTTCACTGAAAAGACACCTTAAAAAATGTGAGAACATTGCTTTATTTATTTATTTATTTAATTTATTTGTTTGTTTGTTTTCTTTCTATTTTGCTTGTTAGAAGTTTTTGAGACTTGTAGCCCCAACCCTCTCCCTGGCTAGAGAATCAAGGATCAATCACTGTGGATTCAAGTCTGTGGTATCTCACCCCAAGGGGTGTTAGGTACTTAAATTGATAAAAGTAATCAGTGTCTGCCCATGATAAAGTATGGTTTGGATTTCAATGTATCACACTCTTCATCTGCAAGCCTACATGTAGGTAATCTGGTCTTACTCAATTGTGAGGAGTAGGTGCATTATGATTGAATTCTCAATGATGCTCTAATGGAAATGGTTGATCCAGTCACTGTAAGAAATAAACATATTGAGTAAGAATTGTCATTTGAAGGAGAGATTTGGTTAATGCCAGTATAAAGCTCCATATCTTAGATAGTTTTGATATTTCCAATAATTCTGTTTCCAATACTTTTGATGTTTCCAATAATTCTGTTTCTACATCAAAGTTTGAATTTATATCTTATATTTCTTTCATAGATCATAAGTTCTCAACAATATCTTTATTTTACAAGTGATTCTGCCTGGACATGGTCTGAGAATGCTCGTAAAATTCATTGATTAGTTCAATATTTATTGTGTGGTATGATCTTCCAGGTTGGTATTTTGCATTTAAACACAGTATGTGAAACACAGTATGTGTTCTATCAAATTGATATAGAGTTATCATGTGCCTGGGGTCTCGCACTCAGTAGCATATAAACTCATAACCCATGAGAGTAAATACGAACATGATTTTGCTAAATACCAGGAAAATATTGAAGCAAATGTTATCAAAATAGCAGTACTTCATTTTGCAAAGAGCTGAACTGCTGATAAATGGGTCTGTTACATGTATGAAATACATACAACTTGGAATATGGTTTGTATCCCTTGATCCATACTCGACCCAAATATGCCTTCAGTATGAAAGTGGTATAAGATGAACCATTGGAGATGTTTTAGCAGCTGCTCACCAGGTTTGAGGATGAGTACATCTTTTCTAGCTTACAAAGCTTATAATTCCTGAAAACATTCCCTCTGTGGGGAAAAACACTTGGGCATACGATGGTTTATACCAGTCAGATACTACTTGTGTAGTTATGCTGAAATATCAAACTATCCCATGAGAATATGGAGATGTTTATTTTAATTTTAGCTCACCACTGAAGATGGTGCAAGGGGGTGATGGTTTTTATTAGTTTATGAACCATGTTCTGTACCAAGTGCACCCCTGCATGTTATTTAAAATGACTTGATGAATCATCATTCAATGTGAGATACTTATACTATCAACTGTGACAAGTTTATTACATAATAGCAGATCCAGCTGTCACTGAGTATCACTTTGATTACAACCATTACCAGGATATTTAATAGTTGCAGCTGTATCGTTAATACTAATCTAGTTGGGAAGACAGGAATAACCATCTCCTCGCATCTTTGCTAGTCTCGGTTTTGAGCTGATCAAAGTCATGGTAATGTGTAATGCTTTTAAAGAGCTCTCTCTCTTTCTACCTTGTTAATTGTACCTGTCAGCACTAGACTATTTTGATGGAATTGAAGCTTAAAATTGAGCTCTGGTAATAGAACTGAATTCAAGAAATTCAGAAATGGTTATCATGTGATAGGTACAGCAGGTTGTTCTACCAAGGGAATGTTAACCCCTTCCATGCCACCCGAATTTCGAGCACTTGTCAAAAATGAACTGTCAAGAGTGGAAAATTAACTTTCAATGAGTTTTTTTTTCTTGAGCAAACTGGGCAAAGATTTATTGCATACATGTAGGTATAAACATTATATTGGAAGCACAGGTTTCTGTATGAGGAAGAATTTTCAAGCCATTCTGAGCCTAAACAAAATGTTCAACACTCCCATTATTGGGCGGGATTTTGCCGCCCACGGCATGGTAGGGGTTAATAGACTGAAAAGAAAACTTGATGCAAACCACATTCAAAGGCTGCTACTCATGTATGCTCCTGCAACAATTCATCAGGGGGTGTTTCACAAAAAGTTGGACTTAAAGTCACACTTAAATTCCTAGTTGTGTTCTGTATACTACGCATCACCGCATTGGTCAGATCATGCTCAGGGGACGCACGCTATTGGGAAGTCTATCAGTGAGATTACGTGTTAAATACCGGATGCGCATTGGCGCTTACGCATAACTCTAAGTCCAACTTAACTCTTTGTGAAACACCCCCCTGGGCTTTATAGGATGTAGGGTTAGGGCTCGAGTTATGAATATGATTTGGTTAGTGTTATGAATTACCACAAAGCAATTGTCGCTGTAGCATGTGTCCTACAACCCGTATTCATAGGCCGTGTGGTCTAGTGCTCCACAAGGGATCAGGACCACTAGCTTGAATTTCTTATACATTTCTCTGTCCATTACCATGGTTACTTACTATTATAATACATTCTATTAAAATTGTTTGGGAAATATCAACTTGTGGTCTTGAACATTCAGTGTTAAATTTTGTTTTTTTTTTATCTTTGAAATTTTAGCGGTGTTGTGTTGCGGATCAGTGGATAAGTCCCCGGACTGTGAACCACGAGGTCCGGGGTTCGAATCCCACCGCAGCACTAGCGTCCTTTGGCAAGACGTTAATCTACATTTGCCACTCTCCACCCAGGTGTTAAATGGGTACCCGGTAGGATGGCGAAAGTTAATGTCATTTGCTTAGCATGTGAGCGTCACTGTACTGCCCATTGCTGGAATGCTCCCCAGAGTGTGGAGAATGTGCATACATTGTGTGCGGGCGTGCCAGAATCTAATGACCGGGGTAATGATATATATCTAGCGCTTTGGGCCAGTTTGGGAAAGGCGCGTTATAAATGCCAGGTATTATTATTATTATTATTATCCATCATTACTAGAACTGAAGCTTACCTTTTAAAGAGAAGGTTGAGATCTGGGAGAGGTGAAAAATAATTTGGGAATGTTTCTCATTCTTTTTATGTTAGTTTGGAAGAACATCATATCAGATATGTCCCCTAAAAAGGATTGCTCTTCAAATGCCCTCATATTTAATATATGACGAGAAATAGCTGAAATGTTTGGGCCGAACATTCATGCCACTTGTGTTTGCAGTACACGTACTTTTCAGCGCGATGGGTCAATTTCTTATCATTTTGATGATTCCAAAAACCACACAGTATAAAACCATTCTTATGTAGTCATGATCAGCCTTTCCCAATTGCTTTGAGACAATTTCTTTAACAATGTAATTGCATGACTAGAACTCAACTTATCTTTAAAAGGGAAAGTCCACCCTGTAGCTGATTTTGAAAGAAGCAGAAATATTAAAGAAACAGATCAATGAACGTTTAAACAAAATTTTATAAGAAATAAGAAAGTTATGAATTTTTCAGTTTGTAATCAATCAAACACAAATTGGCAACTCTGTGACGTAACTTGCAAGCTCATCTTGCAAGCTCCTCTCCCATTTACTCTGTACACATAAATTCATCACTTTTCATTTTCTTTGTTTTTGATGAGGGAATAGATTTGTATCATACAGGTTTTGTGTAAAAGCGTAAGTGAAATGATTATATCTCGGGTGCATGTATGATAAAATATTTTTAGAAAGAAAATGGAAATTTATGATTTTTTTCAGTACAGGGCAAATGGGAGATGAGATACATGTATGTCACAGAGTTGCCAATTTGTGTTTGATTGATTACAAATTTAAAACATAACTTTCTTATTTCTTATCGGATTTTGCTCAAACTAAATTTTACTGGTCTATTAATTTAATTTTTTTGCTTCTTTTAAAACCAAGTTGATATCAGGGTGGACTTTCCGTTTAACATAGTTCTGTTATATTAAGATAAGGCAAGTGCATTTAAAACTACTTAAAATAAGAATAATTTCTGTAATTTAAGTAAGATTAATGAACAACATTACCTGCAGCTTTGAACAATCCAAGATGAGGCTTGCTGAGAAGGGAACCCAATGTCAGGTAGAGAAAAGTCATGAATGATATCAGAACAGTGTTTAGGATCCCTGCCGCTTTCCCAATGACAAACACATGAATGACAGAACTATTAATATCCCAGCTCTACAGCTGTCTTCCAGATCTTCTGGCAAATACTGCTTTCTCAGGGTTGATGTTAGTTCTACCCATCAGGGGAGAGAATGAGCGATGTGATAAACATTATCTTTGGAGTCTCTATCATGTAGACTACTACAGAGTTGATTATTAGGTATATATCAATATTAAAAGGTTGTGCAGTATACACTATCTACATGCAGTTGAGAAAATGCAGAGTAATTGACCGGTTTTATCCGTTGGAGAAATATTTCCTTTCCTATTTGCTGCTGTCCCTTCCTGTATAAGAATGTGCTTGGTTGGATGTCTCCTTTAGTGGCCTTGAAAAAAAGATCTTCACAACATGAGCAGATTTGAAGACATCCCCAAGGATCCTGTGATGCTATATGAAAACCAGCCGAGTAATCATTTGCACTTCTGAGCAGAGCTCAATCTCACTCTCACTCTCACCCTTACTATCACATCCCACACACACACACACTACTGCTGCATATTCATTGGTACAAATGATGTCAGCCTGTGATTACCCAGTCACAGCTGTACTTTACCTCTACTTTAAGCAGAAAGTTTCAAGGTTCAGGAAAGGTCTTCATGGATCTTGGCTCACACATGTAGCAGTCAGTCCAACATTTTGAACAATGTTTTGTTCTCTGTAAATGCAATGTTTTACATTTTTTTCTAGCTACAATTTACTAGGAAATGTTAAAAGCCTTGGCATTTCCAGAATGGCTATCAATTAGTCTTCAGCAGGCACCGTGACATTTGTTTTCACCAGTACTTTGACTCGTTGGCAATGTCAGAGGCTACAGTTTTAAAGTATATCTAGAAACTAAAATATATTAAGTGGGGATTATTGGCTCTTGACTCTAGAGCTGTAAATATTACTTAACACATTGATATGTTACCTTGAATTGTGAGATGATCAAGAGTGTACATCTTAAGCAATTTGGTATTTAATAGTACACCAAGTGTAGGTCATCTTGATAAATCACTGGTATCCATCATTGTTTTAGCCATGTTCCCTTAATTGCCCAAATTTTATAGAGTGGTACCTTAATAAGGACAAATGGTATAAAAGGATATGAGAATTTTATCATATAATATCCGGGAGTACACAAATAGCTTATGATTTGTGCAGTTTCTCAAGGGGATAGTAATACAAGGTCTCTACGTCTTTAACCTTGTTTGCTTGTGATCATGTCATTTGTCATCAAGCTTATTATCATAGACTCCGAAAGGAAGTTTCTACTATTAGAAGGAAACGTCAGCTCAGAAAGTGCATTCCTCCCATCATGATAGGAATGTAGTCAGATTCCTGTGATGATAATTTAGCTGTCTGTGGTACTAGTAATATGTCTCATAGCTGAAATAGAATTTAAAATAGCTTCAGGAACCTTTTCCATGAATGATATGATTTGATTAAACATTTTTTAAATAATTTGTTTTTTAAATGTAACCATCCATGCCATATGAAGGCCCTGTATGACAAGTATTTGATTGCCACCTTTTTAATCCAAAAGGAACTTCATTGACCAATAGACCGCTTCTGTAATGTATACAAATTTATGCACACGTATATTCTCTGAGCACCTAGTGACAAGCTATTTCATGAACCTGATTTTTATAAATGAGCCTCCATGCTTGGACTCCAGTTTGCATACATTATTTGTTGCTATGTCTGGCAAGCTTTCAGGTTGTCAAGAACAACCTTTGTTTGAAAGGTATGCATAAGGTATGTAGAGGTGTTGTGGTCTAGTGGATAAGTCACCGAACTACAGATCACAAGGTACGGGGTTCGAATCGCACCACAGCACTAACGTCCTTTGGCAAGACAATAATCTACATTGCCACTCTCCACCCAGGTGTAAATGGGTACCTGATATGCTTGAGCGCTAGTTACTTTGGCAGCTCGGCTATAACCGGGGTAATAATGTCTAAGCGCCATGAGCGTCACTGCGTGACGGATATGAGCGCTATATAAGTGGCCACTATTATTATTATTATTATTATAAAATTTGCATACATTACCAAAGCAGTCTAATTCTGACAACTCTTAGTAAACATGCATGAAAGGTTTGAGAGAGCTAGTGTAAATTCATACAATAATTGTTTAATAGACCCGTTTACTAAGTTAGTCAAATTTATGGATGTTTCTCTCCAGAATCCTTAGTTACCAACTATTTGGTGCACCTGCTATGCATAATGGCATCTCTATAGATGGAATCCATTTTGCATACATTAGTTGTTGCTATGTCGGGCAAGCCTCTGGCAAGCTTTTGAGTCGTCAAGAGAAACTTTTGTTCAAAAAATATGCATAAAATTAGTAAACGGGTCTATTCAGATAACATGGTCGTATGTTCAGCTGCCTTGCAGTAAATGCAATCATCTTTCTCATTTCTTCATGATGTACAAAATAAAATGCCACTAGTAAAACCATTTTAAATAGCACTGTTTAAAAAATATTTGCTAGTCTGTTCATTTTTAGCTTGAATAATACCCCTTTAAACAGTTTTATTCCATAATCATACCCAGATTTCATGGAAGAGTACAAGCACTACTTTAAACCTTCTCACATCCTTCATAACAACATTATTTTGATGTGAGAAGCATGTCATGCATAATGCCTCTTTCCTTCCTAGTAATGTGTTCCCATGTAACATTCAGAATCAATTCATTCTAACAGACAAGTATGACTCAGTTTGATAAAGCACATGGTCTTGAAGAATGGTGACCCAAGTTTCACACCAAGTTTGGAGGTAACTGCATCCTGGTAAAGCGTTCATCCTCGCAACGAATAAATGAAAGTAGAAAAAATGAGAAAGAATAAAGATCAGTGAAAGTTTGAGGAAAATAAGATAAAGGATAAGAAAGTTGTGAATGTTTAAAGTTGTAATTGATCAACCACAGTGTACTCTCTGATTGAGACAGATGCTGAAGATATTTGAATACATAGAATGAAGTGCACATTCCTGGAAGAACTGTCTCTGCAAAGAGCAAAATATATCTCAAACTCCTAATATAATCATTTTGGAAAAGAATTATAAACAAAAGTATGCCATAGGATAGTGGTGACATCGTCTTCGTTTTTAAAAACTGACAAATCTGTGCGCAGTGCGCAGAAACGTGAATTGTATCGATATATACGTCAACAGAAAGCTTATGACTTTAATTTTGAAGTGGTGTATATTATTATGTATATTGATACGGAATAAGGAAGCACTGGCCATACAAACATGATTCGACGGTTCGTAAAACCGTTTTCTCTAAAGCGCAGGCGCAGGTGCACAGATTCGTCAGTTCGTAAAAACGACGATGGCATGTTTGATAAGATCATTGTGATCTGTTCTGAATATCATATCCCTCTGACATTTTTCATTATTGAAGACTCCAGTCAATTTGAATTCTTGTTGAATTTGTTCTCATATCCCTCTACAGCTCCAGTGAGAGGATTAACAAAATTATCAATATGAGTATGAAGGTCATTATGAAACCTTAAAATGAATATATAATTTCTTGAATTTTAGAAAATCAGCCTTGAAAGTCTTCTGAACTTTCTGTTTTGTTGTTGTGTTTTGTTAGTCTTGAACTCCCACTCTAGTGAGATCAAAACTAGTGTAACTTCTGTCACCAGTTTGATTTGAAAAGATTGGGAGCACATTTTCATGGTCATTACTTGATAGATTTCAAGCATAGTTGATCCCAACTCACTCGTGAAACCTTCTTTCATGCAGCCTGCATGAATCGCAAACCCAGAAGACTGCTATTTGTTGTCATGGAAACAATATAAGCTTCTTCCAACTAGTTTTGGTTGCAGAATAGATCACTAAAGCTCTTTGATGTTACTCATTGGCTTGGTATGTTTGCAGAGAGACAGATCATATTAACATTTTACAGTAATTGCACCTTGCAGTAAAGAGCATGGGTCTGTATCCCATCGCTGCCATCCTGACAATACAGGAGAATATCATACTTTAGCTTGTATTCATAAAGGTGAACTTCAGTTAAACCTGGTTTAATATAGTCCACTGATTTATGGAGAGCCATGTGTCAAGCTCTTTTTTTTCTTTTACAAATTACTGTAATTCTCCAACAAAATCAATAAGCAAAATGAATCCAACCATGAAATATGAATTGGAAATTGATTAATGTTGAATTGAAATATTTACTTATTCATTTAGTTCAACCTGGTTTGATTTATTTTTACAAATTACTCTAATTCTGCTACAAAATTAATAAACAAAATGAATCCAGCCATGAAATGAAAATTGGAAATTGATTTATGTTGAAATTAATTTTACTTATACTTTACAAAATTATAGTAATTTTTAAGGGACCAGGATTTTGACACTTGGTGATCCACATATCAGTGGACTAACTTTACTAACTTTAGCCTGGACTGAGATTAGTTTGCTGTAATGAATACTGGCCATTGGATTTAGGAGAGGATAAAACTCTTTCCTTTAATATTGAAACTTTGTTGAGGCTAAACATACCTCACTAATACAAGAACATTGAATATCCCAACACAATTATAAACAGGCTTTGAAAAGGGTTAGGGTTATGGTTAAAAACAGACACTTCATCAGCAAGAAACTTTTGCAGATTTTGCAAATGATACATATATGAAATTATTGATTATGTAGAACTAAATTGTTATAATTGGCTTTATGAGTTCTTGCTGCAAAAAACAATTGTTAACATGAGCAATAGTTTCATCTCGCTAAAGTTGCTGGTATTACAATGTGTATGATAGCACTATATGATCTTGACCTATATGTAGAAGTTAATACATGGGGGTGGAAACAATTTCTCTCATTGTGCACTGTCATCTCTTAGTCCCACTGTGATAATACAGGATACCAGGATTTATTGAACTATAACATGTGTCATTTTGATAAATGATAGCGGACAGTGTCGGGTTACAATAATTCTCACCAGAAGTTGAGAAATCAGGTTGTTGTGTAGATAGTATCTCTCAATGTCAGTTAGAAATCTCTTGGGGACTGACAGAAAAAGAAGTGTTGGGGAAGGGGGATCAATCAGATGGGTCAGGATTATTAACCTTGTTTCTTGGCATGTAGGTCTACCTTATTCTGATGAATATTCCTCATCCCTCAGCAGGCTCCTGCATTAAATTCTTTCCCACTAAAAAATATTGACAACAGTATTGATAAAGTAATTGTTCCTAAACATTGGAAAAATCAACAAATGTTGGATTTAAAGGATAATGATTGCAATTGTAAGCCAGATTAATGAACGATTCAGCTACTTTTACACCAAGTTCAAAAAGGGTAGTTACCTTAAATATTCTGTTCTGTCATAACTTTGTTGTACCTTCATCATAGAAGAAAGAAAGACACAGGATATGGTCATGAGAAGAAATGGAAAAAGAGGGATTTTATAATAAAGTGTTATATTGTGAAAGCACATTCTATGATATAATTCATTGAGGCATAATCTGGAACAACACCTGCTTCACTCCCACCTCATTTTGAGGCCTGTCCACATTAGCCTGAGTATACTGCCAATTCTGATCTAGGGGAATTATAGCTGGATCACGATTAGCTCAAGCTAATTTGCAGTGAAAATACAAATCGCACTTAATTGCGGGAGTAAGGGATATTAGCATGAGCTCTTTTCCATAGCAAACTACATGTAGGACTTTTTCATATATTACGGTCTTATTTGCCAATGATGACACATTCAGATGTCCATACTCTGCAGCTTGCTAATCTCTCAATCGAGCAGTGATCATTAATACCAACTTAATGGAGATGCGGAACTTCACATTCTGAATTTTTTCTTGAGAAGCAGTGATCGGTCTAATATCTGTAGCTCAGACTTGCTTGGGCTAATGGAGCTAGGTAACTTCAAACTCGGACTAATTTTTCTTGAGAAGCAATGATCAGTCTACTACTAGTATCTCAAGAGTTTGCTTGGCCTAATTGCAATGAAGAACTTCATACTTGAACTATTTCCTTAAGAAGCACTGACCAGTGTAATATGTCAAGCTGGAGCTTGCTTGAGCTCATGGAAATGCACCTTTTGACAAGATGATTCACTTGTCTGTTCCCTAGAGATCGCTGACTCAATAATACACCTGCTCACAGATGTGTTATACAGGAGATATGAAATGACAATGTTTGGACCGCTGGTGTGATATAATTTTGTGATTCCAATATTTTACACATCATCAAGGGGAAAGGGAGAACCCCGGTGTAGTGGTACACCTGCACATCTTAATCAGTTATACTGGAAGGAGAGATGCGAGGATCACTGTAATTCAGTTTGCTTTTCCCCTCCCCCGGCACAGGTGATGCCAAATACTTCATCATAACAATAATATGATAATCATATGCTTCTGAAGTAAGCCTGAATTGGCATCTGCCCTTTAAGTTAACTAACTGATTTTTTTTTTTTTTGTAGACTGGTACTGCACAACAATGCAACAGAAGAACTTGGACAATGTGTTATCAAAATGACCCAAGTTCTGACTACTAAGTACATTATGATATCATGGATATTGCATGTATGATATCGTGTGTTGAGAGGCAGAAGGGCGTTAACTCTGTTAAAACATATGAGTTAACGCCCTTCTGGCTATCAACAGACGATATGTGGGTTCATTACTGGCAGAAGGTAATTGATGACATTGACCAAGAATTCATGAAAAGATAGGTTTGAGAACATTGACCTGCCTGTAATTTGTAAAAAAAAAGATGTACATGTATGTAGAGGGACTATTTTACAGATGGCCTAGTTCTTAACGATTGGTTTGTCATATTTGCATCTCAGTTAATCATCACCATAGCAACCCGCATTGTTATTCTCATCATCTCTTTCATTGTTGAGTGAGTTTGTCTAGACAACATGTCTACATGTAGATCATACAGACTATGTATTGTTCTGTGTAGTTTAACTCAGTATTAAGTTTATACCAAGAAAACCACAAGAATTTTTAAATTTTCTTAGAAATTGAGACGAAAAGGAAGATATTAATTTTGAAATATTGCTTTATAGCATGAAGGAATGTATAAAGCCTTTGCACACTTGCGCAGTATTGATATGCTACAAACGTCTTGAAGCTGCCATTAGGGTTGTTGTACGTCACGCTTTTTGAAGTCGATACATTCTATTCATACCAATGGATGGAGTTCTCTATCAGTAAGCCACTTAGCCTGGTCCTGATTAACATCTTAGGCCATCCAAACAGTAATATGATACCCTTCTAAAATGATTGTCAATCAAGCCCGGACTGGACCTAAGACATTGGTTGCATTTCACTTATGTGTCCAGATGAAAACCATTTTGATGTATAATACGATATGTCAAAGATTCCAACCAACAATCCAGTGAATATTTTCATACAACACAAACCTGCCAAACTGATGAGTGCATCTCAATTTCTTATTTTCTGATTGCAATGGATTCCCTTTTTTTGTAGCAGCTGATATGGTTTTAAAGTCTTTGTTTTATAGATCAGCTTATATTTTGAGAAGTTTTCTTTTTCTTGTAGCACCTCATTGTTGAGAATTTTATCAATCTGTTCTTTATTACTAAAGGTCTTCTTGAATAAGAAGCTGATTTATAGTACAACATTTGTTAGTTACTACATGTGTAATCTCTAAAATTTATGATGATCTATTAATTGATAAATTGAATTGAATACTTATTCAGATGAAAATGTCCCGTAGCAAACATTACAAATCAGGCTAAACCTTCTGTCACAGTGATGGTTTTCATCACTTTCTTAAAGCTGATGAACAATGGTCAATTAGAAAGTTCAAATATTTGACAAATTTCAATAGGTCAATCATATTTTTTTCTGCTCTTTTTGAAAATCAAGAACCTCAACATTAAGTATTACATTTAACATATGTCTTTGTTATAGCTGGCATTCCTGACAAGACAAGAACATTTTATGTAATGAGAATGCACCTGCTTCTGACAAATCTGTCTAGGCCTGCCGGCTCTAAACCTTTCTAGAGATTTAAATTAATTTATGTTTGTTTTTAAAAGAAATGCTGCTGGACTAGAGAGTGCAGAGATACAAGTTGTGCAACTGCTCTTGTCAAATATACCATCACTTTATTTTAGATATTGAGTTGAATGCTGTTTATTTCTAGTGCTCTGAAGTTTTCATGTTAAAGTGGAAAAAGTAGTTGAATAAACCCCTCTTCCCTCTTTCTCTCTCTCTCTCTCTCTCTCTCTCTCTCTTTCTCTCCCTCTCTCTCCCTCTCTCTCCCTCTCTCTCCCTCTCTCCCTCTCTCTCCCTCTCTCTCATACTTCCCTCATACTTCCCTCATACTTCCCTCTCCTTTCCCTCTCCTTTCCCTCATACTTCCCTCTCCTCTCTCTCTCTCTCTCTCTCTCTCTCTCTCTCTCTCTCTCTCTCTCTTCATCCTTTCATTTCTTTGTTTTTATGATTCTTTGTCTTACAGACTGTGACCTGGAATAGAAGTACAAATGTGTAAGTATTGATATCATCATACATCTCTTTGTGTTACTTGAGCTCTGCACTGTTATATCAGCCATTTCATTTTAATTGATGCAAACTCATGAACAGTCATGAATGAAATTTGGAATTTCTTACACAACAGCTATTAAAATGTGAAACGTTCATGGCAACGAGACATGAGATGTTAAGTACAAGTAGCCACTTGACTGCGTGCCACGTACATGTACGTGCTCTCGCTCTCGCCTCACGGTGCGTGCCACGTACATGTACGTGCTTATAGGCTATTGCACTTTCAGAACGATAGCACTGACGATTGATTTGCCCCCTAATTAGCACTGCTGTTATGATGTACAGGGTTTGAACAATAGCTAGAACAATTGTTAATGTTATAACCAATAAATAACCAAATTTTTATGATAAAACTCCAAAACATAAAAAAATGTGAAAATATTGTAATACCAAAAAAGTGCTGTAGCACAGAGGGCAGGCTATCAATGTGTAACAAGCCCAATAGCAGTTAAGTGGTTAATGAACCTCTCAGAGCTTTTATGACATATTCTCACAAAATCAATGTAATGTATGACATGGAATGGAGACCAAGGTAGATCAAAGATAGATATTAGATAACACAAGTTATTGCTAAGAAAATATCCCTTTATATTATAGAGTTTGATTTTTAAGCTAATGATTAACCCCTTCCATGCCACCAGATCTTTGAGCAAATGTCAAACATGAATTTTCAAGAATTAAATAGTAACTTTCAAAAAAGTTTTTTCTCAAGCAAAATGGGCAAGGATATATTGCATACTTAGGAATAAACATTATACTAATGGCACATGTCTCTAAATGAGGAAAAATATTTGCGAGCCATTCTGAGCCTAAACAAAATGTTCAACACTCAAAATTTTGGGCAGGATTTGCCGCCCACGGCATGGTAGGGGTTAAGAAAGAGAATATGCTCAATATTTTATATGAATTAACCCTCCAGTACAGTTTTTCTGGCCTTCATACAGTTTCCATTAAATAATTCATTGATATATCAAATGTTGTAATGTACACCCACTGATATGAATATTTCCATCAAATGATTTAAATATGTTTTAGAATGTTGTTTTTGTTTACACATACATGTAGGCCTGCTGATGGAGAAATGGTGAAGAAAAAGAAGTTTCGTCTACAACACCTGCTTGGTATCTTGTATGCTGCCCTCAAGTTTGTTGGTGAACCCATCTTAATCTCAGATCTCATCAGGTACTTGAGCACAATATTGCTGAACTCCTCTTAATCTTCAGCTTAGATCTCTGTTGTTTGCATTAAAATTGAAATATTTTTGTTTTGAATTATCCTTTTTATGCCTCCGCCCACCGAAGGTGGTGCAGGAGGCATTATGTTTTGGGGTTGTCCGTCCGTCCCGCTTTCTCATTCTCGTGATAACTCAAGAACCATGTGAGGTATGAATTTCAAACTTGGTGCTAGTATGTATCACCATAGGAAGATGATCCGATTAGATTTTGGGGTTACGTAGGTCAAAGGTCACAGAGGTCAATTTCTGAAATTTCAGGTGTTGGCATCGTTCTCGCGATACTCAAGAACCATTTGAGGTATGAACTTCAAACTTGGTGCTAGAATGTAACGCCAGAAGAAGAAGATCTGACTAGATTTTGGGGTTACCTGGGTCAAAGGTCCAAGGTCACAGGTCAATTTCTGAAATTTCTGATTTTTGCCTTGTTAACACTCAAGAACTCAAGAACCATTTGAGGTATGAACTTCAAACTTGGAACCATAGTGAGACGAACTGATTAGATTTTTGTTCACATCTAGGACGAAGCTTTGTTATCACCATATCTCAACTATTTTGTATTCATGACTAGAAGATAAAGTGATCAGACTTTGGGGTTATAAGGTGTAAGGTCAAATTTTTAAAGAGGTCAATTGACATGTAATATTAGGCTTTTTATTCTCCTTTCACAATATTTGAAAAACAGTTTAAGCCATCAACTGAAGTTAGGCGGAGGCATATAGGAGACACAGTCGCATTCATCTTGTTTTCATTAGTGTTGTTCTGTAAAAAGTAATAATAAAGAAAGAAAGAACACTTTGTGTGTTAGTCAATTTTAAAGGATAGGCTCCTGTGTGTACTCGCTTGTCTGGATGTCGTTATACAGTAGTAGAATATAAATCATGTGTCTCTCTGTTTTTTTCAGGCAGTTTTCCATCTCATGTTGGAATAAGCCTTTGTACTTTGTGTTTTCTCTCATCACTCTAGATGGGCGTTAGATGGACATCTGCCATACTATGGAACCAGTGATTTGATTCCTAAGCATCTAACACACAAGTTTGGTTCCTCTGGAAGTCATCTCTTTCTTGTTGCTAAACCAGTGAGTCATGCAAACCAAATTGTCTTAGGCTTACAAGAAGCGTCATTTTGATTGAGTCATTACCTTTCTTTTTTTTTTTTTTGTATATAACATGCGAAGTGTGAACAATAGCCAGCCAAAACACCAAGGATACAGAAGGCTAATCAATGGTTCACTGCAACTCATATAAAAAATATATAAAAAGCAATTTAAGGAAAAATATTGGGCAATAGGTAAAACATTGAAGTCATGAAATGCGATTTGCCAAAAGAAATATATGCACATGCCTTTTAAAAGAATTTAGTCCTGTACAGGAAGGTGTTCCAACAACATGATTTGGGAGACTGTTCCAAACCCTTGAAGCCGTGTGAATGAAGCTTCTGTCCAATTGACGAGTTTTTGCAGTGGGTAATAGAATACCTACCCTAATAGAGCCTGTGAAGGCAGTTAACTAATACACCAGTTATTAGAAGTGTTTTTGTTCATTTTGCAATCAACTTTTTTTAATGATATCACTCTTTCATGAAGCGCAAAAGATGCAGTCCTAACATCATCAAATGATGCCTCGTGTGAGCCGGGCCTTATAATAATAATAATATATAAAATTTATATAGCGCCAAATCCATTTTGATTAAATGCTCAGGGCGCTTACAAAAAGAATGATTGAAAGAAAGATATGAATACAAACATACAAAAATTCTACACAATTACAAATGATCATAAAGATAATCAATCAAATAATGTCTGTTTTTAAGTTATGGCATCTCAAATAGATAAGTTTTAGTGTTGGACTTAAACAGTTATATGTAATTCGTTTCCCTTTAGAATTTTGTTTCCCAAAATGCAGACTATCCCAGCAGTAAGTGCAGAAAGGTTGGTGCTGTGGACTAGAGTATGCATGTAATTCAATTTTTTTTGTTGATGTGTAGTCAAATTATTCTGATCATATAAAGATATATATACAGGAGCAATAAAATCATTAAAATGAAGAAAATAATAATGAACATTAAATAAACACCTTCTTCCATTTCCAGAAGTAATACTCTTTAGATTCCTTACCTGTCATCATCAACCTGTTTGTTCTTCAGAAAAAAGGTTTGCGGTACAACCATGTGAGTTGGAATAATCACAAACAAGTTGTGAAGGTGTAGAATTTCTACCGCTTCATATATAAATTCTGCTGATTCTCATTCTCTCTCTCTTCTCATTCTCCTGACGACGGCCAGAGCATTCTGACCGGAACGTGGAGTTATTCCAACTCACATGGTTGTACCGCAAACCTTTTTTCTGAATTACAACTTCACCATTGCAAACCTTCAAATCCTGTTTGTTCTTGTTTCAACTGTAGGATTTGCTGCATATGTCCAAGCTTCAAGAACCTGTCTTTCATGTTCTTGGTGTGTTAGATGTACCTGCTTTGAATCCTATCAAGCTAGACTTGATTGTAAGTCGATTCATCCTCTCACTTAATCTACCAGGTGAGACCTAAAGCTAATGTAAATGTCTTAATGCCAGTATAATGTACTCGCCCCAAAACAATTTGAAAATTCACATTGATTGCAGATATTGTGCATTTGCTATATAATTGTTTTTCTATTTATTCATCATTTGTAAGCCAATTTATTTCCCTTTGCAATGATGGATCATATGTAAAGATCAAATGCTAATATTAAATGAAATACTCTATTCTCATGGTAATAATTAGCATTACAGGCAAAGTCCACCCTGGTATTAATTAAGTTGATTGGAATAAAAGCAAACAAAAATGAGAGAAACAGATTAGTGAAAGTTTGAGAAAAATCTGATAAGAAATTTTAAAAGTTGTAATCAATCAAACACAAATTGGCAACTCCGTAACGTATCTTGCAAGCTCCTCCCCCATTTGCTCTATACAGAAAATTTCATAGATTTTCGTTTTCTTAGTTTTGGATGAAGGAATAAATTTGTTTTCATACAGGTTTTGTGTAAAAACATATGAGCAATGATTATATGTAAGGTGCATGTATGACTGAATATTTTCATTCGATGTAGAGAAAATGGAAATAAATGATTTTGGGGGTACGTGGCAAATGGGAGAGGAGCTCGCAAGATACGTCCATGAGTTGCCAATTTGTGTTTGATTAATAACAAGTTCAAAACCTCATCACTTTCTTATTTCTTATCATATTTTGCTTAAACCTTCACTGATCTGTTTCTTTTATTTTTCTGCTTCTTTTAAAACTAACTTGTAATCAGGGTGGACTTCCCCTTTAAAGATAAAGTTGAGTTCAGGGGAGCGTTTCATCAAGCGTTTTGACAGTGATTTTTACTGACAACTTTGCTCTCAACCAATCAGATGCAAGGATTTCAGTAGCTTATAACAGTTGTCAGTAAAAATCACTGACAAAAATGCTTGATGAAACGCTCCCCAGGTCATGAGATTGAATTGTGAAAGAAACTGTCTTAAAGCAAATATAGAGCACATAAGAATTGGTGTATGCTGTAAGGTTTTCGAATCAATAAAATGATAAGAAATTGACTCAATCCTGCTTAGAGTCACATGCACTGCACACAGAAATGTGTATATGGGACTACACGTAAATGTTTGTTTTTGTCAAATTTCTAGCAGATGTAGTCAAAGAATGGTCAAACTATAGAATGCAATTTTCTTGTTATTTACATTTTTTGTCAATGCATCCATTTGCGCTTTCCTGCCAGGCACACTGTATGCAGAGACACTTGTTTCATGCATGTACATCAGATTTGAGGGTGAAAGGCCATTTGATTGCCTTAATTCATAACAATAATAATAATAATGGATAATTATATAGCCCTCATATCAACCATGCAAAGTGCTCAAGGCACCCAAATATTACCCCGGCTTTATAAGCTAGGCTACCAATTGGTGCTCACTTGTTTCAAATGCTTTCCCTTTCTTTTCAGAGATACCTAACATCCTGGAAGTATGAATATTTACTTGAGATGTTTGTTCACTTAAATTCTTGTGTATTTTGTTTTTTTAATGGTAAGCCTCTTTTCATCTAATGCCTCCTTTCATCTAATATTGCATCATCTGATTACCAAGTACCCATTCACTACCAATCATCAAGAAAAGAAAGTGAAAACGAAGAGATTTAAGTTAAAGGAAAGTCCATCTTTTATTCATATCATAGTAGCTACATTGAAACCTGTCTATAAAGACCATGCTAGGGAGACAAGAAAAGCGGTCTTTATGAGCAGGTGGTCTTTATATGTACAAGTTCCTTAATACATGTTTCAATGAGAAACACTTTTCAAGGGAAACAAAAATTATGGTCTTTATAGACAGGTGGTCTTTCTATACAGGTGGTCGCTAAAGCAGGTTTCACTGTATTATGAAACTACTGTGTGAAAATAGTAGCTATGAAACTCCTGTTTGAGCTTGCTGTGTTTGCTCAAACTATTGTGTCCTTCTTTTTTTTTAGCCTCCTTCCATCAAATGACACATCACCTGATGACCACATACCCATTCACTACCAATCATCCACAGAAGAAGAAAGTGAGAAAGAAGAAATATGAGTTTGAGGAAGGTCCATCTTTAGCTTATATCATTGTAACAATGAAACTACTACTTGGATTGGATGGAGAAACTGAGATGATGTCATCAGAGATAGGCAGAGTTATCAGAAAGAAACTACCTTCAGGTAACATACAACCTTGACAGTGGGTGATTTCACGCTCGGTGTTGGTGTTTGGTGTTGGTGTTTAGAGTGAAAATTATCCTAAAATCGAGCTCAAACACCGCTATTCAGATTAAGGAGCCGATACCGATATCCTAACAAAGCGCATCGATAGCTTAACACTGGTAATGGCGTCAACACCATTTTTAACGAAGGGAAAAAATTGTTTAAAACTATTTAATTATTAGTCTAGAATATCCTTAAATTACACGAGTAGTCCGGCAATTCTAAAATAAATAATTATTTGATCTAGAGTGTGGTAAGAAACTTCACAGAAATGGATGGTCTTGACAGGAACAGTAAGTTTAGATATGATTTCTCTTGAATTTCTCACTTGCAGCAGAAAATGCTGCGGTAGCTAATGCAGCTAGACGCCGGATCGGACGGCGTAGCGCGTACAGGGCAAACAGCCAAATTTCAGGCCTTGGCACAGATTAGCCGTGAAGATTCATGGCTTTTGTATTGTAAATGTTGATTTAGATCTCATCCTGATAAATGATATGGATTCTCTGGGTCTTTAACTACGGAATATCTAACGTCATTTTTATTAAATCTATCTTAAAAAGAAAATTAGGTCGGAATTTTTATTCACTCCTTCAAACCCATTAAAAAGCAAAAGTAGTTCCTTTCTGTGTGCTCTAGATCGAACGTTAGACCAAATGCTGGCCTAGATCTAATATCAGGCCTATATGAACATAATACCTCTTAACGCCTATGAAATTACACTTCGAATAGCGCCTACTGTCTTTATTTCTCATGACTAATCAGCAAAATTTCCCATAGCTAGAAACACCAACACCAACACCGACCGTGAAATCGGTATTTCTTAATCCCTAGGGGTATAGTGTTAGTGAATTGGAATTTGTACATGAAATTAAACACCGACGGCCGAGCTCGGTTCAGTAGACGATTATTAACAAAAAACAAACACCGGCAACCGGAACTACGTCAAAAAAATCAGAGGTCAACACCTAACACCGACTGATTTTTTTTCATTTCATAGTCGGAGTTAGATCACGATTTCGGGCAAAATAGACACTAACACCAAACACCAACACCGAGCGTGAAATCACCCAGTGTAATCAGTGTTGCTACTGTAAATCCTAAAATTTCATGGGCGGTTCAGTTTTCTAAAGTTTCATGCCACAAAATAATTGAATCATAAATGACACAACACTAGATTTTGCAATGTGTAAAAGTTTCTTGCTGCAACAATGGCCATGGCTTACAATTCACTATAGCTTCATGTTGCAAAAGTTTCATGTTGCAAAGTTTCATGTTGCAAAGTTTCATGTTGCAAAAGTTTCATGTTGCAAAAGTTTCATGGTGCAAAAGGTTCATGTTGCAAAAGTTTCATTTTGCAAAAGTTTCTGGTTTTACATTAATTTGAATAAGAAAAGGTGATCCATACAACCTTATTAAACCTTTAAGTGACAGTTACTATTTAACCCTAAAAGGCGACCCATACAACCTAATTAAACCTTTAAGTGACAGTTACTATTTAACCCTAAAAGGTGATCCATACAACCTTATTGAACCTTTAAGTGACAGTTACTATTTAACCCTAAAAGGTGATCCATACAACCTTATTTAACCCTAAAAGGGAAGGGAGACTTTTTGACAATTAATAGGAAACTTCATAGGCTTATTCATTGTAAAGTTTTCATACTAGGATTCATAACTTTTGTCCCTTTGCAGCTGAGGTTCCCTTTGCAGCTGAGGTCCTAGGGTAGAAAAGTACCGGTGGTGTCAAGTTGAAGAAGAAAAACTTTTCATGAATTGTGCATACATAAATCATGTTGGAAATGTTGGAAATATACAGAGTGAAAGTTATCAAGCAAACTGACTATCATGGAATGTGTTGATGGAGAATTGCTTGTTTTTTGTATTCATTGCTTTAAAGAATTTGACTAGGAGAGTGAAATATTACACATATACTTTGTTTTATTATTTTTCTCAGTGTCATTTCACTTCAGAATGATTGTGGATCATTTCATATTAATAAAGAGAATTGTGTTTGTTTGTTTGTATAGGGAGCAAGGTAGCTCTATTTCTATGGGATGAATGGTTGACTAGTGAGAAACTAAGAGCAAAACATCATCAGATTAACACCAACATTGTCAATCCTGAGTAAGTCAAACTCTTATACAGTGAAAACTGTCTATAAAGACCACTCAAGGGAGACAAGAAAATCGGTCTTTATGAGCAGGTGGTCTTTATGTACAGGTTCCTTTAATACATGTTTTCAATGAGAAACACATTTCAAGGGAAACATAAATTATGGTCTTTATAGACAGGTGGTCTTTCTATACAGGTGGTCGCTAAAGCAGGTTTGACTGTATGATTAATAATATTACAAGATGTAGACAGAGAAACCGAGACATACTTGTTTATGGACAGGTTAGTCTTAATATATGATAAATGATGTTACAAGATGTAGGAAACGAATCATGTTTATAGGAGACACTAGTCTTATTCAGATCAGTTATTTAATGAGAAGGCGTACTGTGCATATCATTACAATTTACTATGAAGAAATATGAATTTACAGTCCAACCTGCTTTAGCGATCACCTGTCTGTAATGACCATAATTTTTGTTTCCCTCAAACAGTGCTTGTCATTGAAACATGAATTAAAGGAACCTGTACATAAAGACCACTTGCTCATAAAGACCGCTTTTCTTGTCTTCCTTGAGCTGTCTTTATGTACAGGGGCCGTATTCTGAAAACTATGTTAACTTTTATGTAAGTTAAACGATGTTAATGGTCATAACAAATCAAAATCAGGACAAGTCATTGGTTAATGATTGCGCGAAGATGGCTGTGCCCGCGTAAAGTTAACAGAGACATCTGCGCAAGCACCAATGATTAGTGTTTATTGCGCGCAATTTCAATTTGTTATGACAATTAACATAGTTTTCCTTAACATAAAAGATGACATAGTTTTCAGAATACCGCCCCAGGTTTCACTGTATTTATTTTAAAATATGAATGTAGGTGGAATAATCCCTTCCATGAAGTACATGTATGGAACCCTCTAAATGATAACATGTGCTGAATGAAATCCATATAGCAAATCATGACATGAGTTATATTTGACTTTTTCTTGTAAAAATAATTCATTATATTATTTTTAAAAGTTGAAAATGGTACAGATTTGGTCTTGAAATGAATATGTCATGAAATGTCTTTTTCTTTATGAAGGGCATGTAGGCATGTCAGTGATGTACCAAGATTTATCAATCAACATTCCAAGGCTTTCCTGCTCAACTCTAAGAGAGAAAGTCTTAATAAGTTCCACAAGTATCAAGGTAAGCTATGATCTCATTCTTCATGCCATCTCGTAAGTCACTGAAGAAATTCACTTACTTGTTATCCCTCAGTCAACATTGTCAAACCTACTCCAAACCAACTCCAAACTGAACGATACTTGTCCATTCAGTGTAATATAATATCTATATATTAATGTACAAATAATTTCTTGGTACTACAAAATTTCAATATGGCACGAAAAAGAGACATAACAAAGCTTTTTGACCTGCACTCATCAGGTTATCACGCAGGTATATAACAAATTAATCGAAATCAACTATATTATACAACACGTCCCCTCGACTATTTGGAACCGTACAACCAATCAGCACACGCAGCCCGTCCGTGCCTGCAAATCTGAAATGCACGCTAACAGACCAAAGATAGCCAAATGCGATTCAGCGATTGGTCTCCATTTGCTGAACAATCCAGCTTGCGCACAAAGCTATGCCGACGATCAATTCTCAATTATGTCCCGGGCCAGAAGCGCAGCGCATTTACGCTTTCTGGAAGCCGCTACATTCAATCGCACGAACCCCTTCTGTGCAGACAAAAGGAGTTCGTCCAAGCTTTGCGATTGTTCTGAAATTACGGCGTCCGGGTTGCGTCCGGGTTCATCGAGTTTAATATAGTTGATTTCGAGTAATTTGTTATATACCTGCGTGATAACCTGATGAGTGCAGGTCGAAAAGCTTCGTTATCATGTCTCTTTTTCGTGCCATATTGATATATTAATGTGGTGTCCATCTTGTCAGCGTGACTGGAGTATAACATAATGTGTGTTTGTGTGACAGTTCTCCATACATAATTAGTACAGTTTACCTGCTTTGTTCTACAAGCTTTTATAGTAGTTGTAAAGAAAACGTTTACATATTTTGTAAATATCTCAAAAGTTGAAGCTCATATTAGACTGAAGTCTGCTCATGGTATAGTTGAAGGATGTCAAATTCATTCAAGGCTAATTTTATTATATTCCTCTAAATACCATCATTTACAAAAGTTTAAGGCCACTATTCCAAAATGCAATAAGTCAAAGAAAGACAAAAATTTTAAAAACTTATTTTTGAGACATACAATTATTTTCATGGCATAACCTACAGCCCTGGAAAAAATTATTAGACCAGCTATATTTAGAGGCATACAGGTAGTGTTAAGTTCATTGTCTATGGGACTAGAAAAATCATTATTAACAGCTAATTCATTATTAATGGAATACTACTCCCCAGTAAAATTATCTTTGTGAAAAGTTACCCCAGGGCAATTACCCCTAGGACGACTACGGCAAGGACAAACTGCCCCGGACAAATTTCTCAAGAAATTACCCCCCATTTTCCTATGAGAAGGTTTTTTGACCACATAATAGACAATGTCTGAGAGGATGAATTTCAAGTGTTACTTGTCTTGGTTTGAGTACTATGGCCTGCTTATGATTCTACTGAGAACATTTGAAGTGACATAAAGCTTGAAGACAATAGAAAATTGAAGTTACCGAAAAAGAAGATTCTAGCTACACGAATGAGCTGCTGCGAAGAGAAAAAAATGCAACCTTCATGGACAGCATGCCACAAGGCATGCCGCTTCTTCAAATGTATACATGTAGCAATTTTCCACCAGGAACTGAACAAACTGCCTCTAGAGAAGTGAACATGGCTTAACGAGACAATCTGGCATACCTCCTGGACGATTACCCAGAGACCATTACTGTAAGAACATTGTTTTCAAAACCTCCCCCCCCCCCCCCCCCGGACAATTATCCTCTGGAATATGGGGTAATTACCCTGGGGGCAATTGTCCAAGGGGTCAGTTATTGTATAGGGTAATTTTTTTATGGAGTAGTCGTCCAATCATTATGACTTAACTTGTAGAAATCAATTTGAAAGTTCAATTACTGATGTACCCAACACTTCCCACGTAAGCCTTTAAAAGGAGCTGGTCTAATAATTCTTTCCAGGGCTGTATGTATCATACTTGAACTATAGGCTTATACCATTACTCTTGTGCTACTGATCACTGTAGTAAACATGTTATGTAATCATTCCATGAGACAAAGAAAGTATTTCAAATTACTGAAATAACCACAAATCCCGGGTTGGTCTTAAACTTTGGCAAATGATGGTAGTGCTTTGAGTTTTTAGATTTTAACTTTGTGCAAAACTAAAGTCAGTCAGCAGACAAATATATTGTTGAAATTCTACACAGTTCAATGTAGCAAACTGCTACACATCTATGAACTTGTGTAGCAATCATACCCAAATGCATAGCAAATTGCTATGCTATGCCACGTAAATTATTATGTGAAAGTGTACTAATCACGTAAAAAGGAATTTGTGTACATCTGGAATGTATAAATCAGTAATCCATTCAGAACATCATGGTACCATTCTGCTTTGCATCTTATATTCCACTTTTATGATTAAACTACATGTAGGCTCCACTTCCCCAATATGTGTAATATTCATCCAATGTTTGTTTATTGAATGCAGGTCAAAGCCTTGGCAATGAGATGCAGAGACCATTCCTTAAACTTAGAGGTCAGGATGAACCAAGCAGCCTTCCATATACCACCAATGGTCCAAGTAGCTTTCCATACACCATGAGTGGTGTCAACGAGAGGTTGGAAGAACAAGCTTACGCTGAGGTGTCAGACTCTAGCCTTGGGCATGGTAGTTCACACAATCCACGTGATATCCATTGGATCTCAAAAAGAAAGCTGGCTTCGTATGACTTCTCCAAGAGCAGCGTAGATTATCTCTTGAATCTAACCAAGTTCTGCAAGAAACATGGTTTAGATCAAGAATGTGTGTTAAGTGAAGAGAGACTGGAGAAGATGATGGCAAAGAAGAAAGATAAAGAAAAAGAAGATGGCTCAGATGTCAGTAGGAGTCAGCAAATAGAAAGGAAGAGGAAGAGAAATAATAAAGAGAGTAAATCTTCAGCTGCTGGAAAGTCACCAAGTAGCCTAGATGAAGAAGATCATGACCCAAGCGTGGGTTCTGAAGACAGTTCCAAGGCGGTCCGGACAAAGAAAAAGAAGACAAGGAAAGATGAGGATGATGTAGCAGCTGTAGGCCAAAGAAAGACATTGAAAGATGTGGGATCAGACTCAATGGCTCAAAGTGATCTTAAAGAACTACCATATGAGCAATGGAAAGAAATGGTGCTCTCAAGAACCAGTGCTGTTGATGCTGGTAATGCCAGTTCTAGTGTGTGTCATACAGGATCATGTACCTACAGTGTATCCTACACCAGATATAAGCCACTCCATGTCCATCAATCTAAGGCTAGCATGGAGATGGATGGAGAGCCATCAGTATGGAGACCTTTCCATCAGTCCTACCAGTGGCTTCTAGAACACTGTGCTGCCCTCTTTGGTCTAGACTGGTATTACATTCATGAAGCAGTTTCTACATTAGAAAATCAGATATTTGGTTTGTAAGACCTTAAAGACTACCTATACAAACTACTGTCATATTCAGATGATATTTCTTCTGTTTTATTGTTCAGTCTCAAAAGTATACTTCTTTTTCTTTTGTTTTATCCCATTTTTCTTCTTTTTTTTTTTGGGGGGGGGGATATCCAATACTGTAAATGCTGTTATTTTCGCGCTGAGCAACCCCAAAACATATTCGTGGGTTCTGAAATTCGAGCTGCGCAATTACACGCTCGCATGTATACCCACTCCATTTATTAAAGTATACACACCATTATTAAATTACACACACGCAGTCCATTCAAATGCATACAACATGCGCAACTACATGTACACACATGCACTCAAAAATGAATTGTACACACACACATATTAATGTGCTGCAGCGTGCAATTCAACCCGCATAGAAAATCAGGCTAATATTTTTGCGAGTTCTAGAATTCTCGCCCGCAGAAAATATCGCGAAATCCGCGAAAATTAATGTACCGCAAATATTTCTGCATTTACAGTAAACCTTGTCTAATATTTTCAATATTTTCATATGCCATCTTCATTATGAGAAGCTTATGCATTTCTTAGATAAGAAATAGACGTTTGTGGATTGTACTGCTGCTGTCACAATTTTATTTCAGATTGCAGATGTTGGAATAAAACATTCCCTAAAACACAGCATTTGAAGAGCTGAAGAGCAAAACATCTGTAATAATTATCATGCTTACATGACTGGTTCTTGCTTTGATGGCAATGAAGCACAGCACTTACCTGATAATGCATTTGATATACTTATCCGATAATGCATTCGATACATTTATGATCTAACGTGCATGTGTACACTCACGATTACGTCATGGGGCATGACGTAATCGTGAGTCATGGCTTCTATATATCTTGCTTCATTTATAAAGTGTTTACTATGCTGCGACGTAGTGTAAAAGTAGAACACTCAAGAAAATCACAAATATGGCAATTAATGTATCACTAGAAATTGGGAAGCTTACAGATGGCAATCGTATAAGTTTTATGTCAACTGCGTATATGATGATTATAAAAACAACACAAATAAAAGCTCTTCTCAGCATGTGGAATATCCGAGGATTCGCCAGAAATATAGCGATATTTTGATGTCGTCATACGAGGGATCGATCCTGCTTAAGCAGACGACGTCCTATAATGAATGAACGTAATTGCAATGCAATTATTTATCAAATTATAAAGAGTTTGGTACATTTAAACATGACCTTATTTCACACCATTCTAAAAGGGAAAGTGAACTGATTCTGATAACTAAAACCGTTTGATTGTAAATACACAGGAGAAGGGTCAATGATCAATGAAATAAACCCCATTTTCAAATTGAAAAGCCCTGCGAATAATAGCTGGATGGTATTCGTTCCCTCTTGAAACGCCGAACATGCCTCGGTGCAAGCAGCTGAAAATACAATGGCGTCTTATTTTGTTTACAAGTGACTGATTCCTTTATTTTTTTAACGCTGCATTTTTCATCAAAATGATACCATACACGAAGTTAAGAGTGAGGCAACAGACTAACATTAAGACTGACTCTAGTCAAGTAAGAGAAATAAGTGAAGAGGAGATGACAAAACAGGCACTGAAAAATGTGTATAATGTTATGGGACATCGTCTGCTTAGACAGGACTCGCCCCTCTTGTGTCGTCACACATCTCAGCAGCGTTCAAGGAGCTTTTCAGCTGCTATATCGGGGGCTGTATTTTACCGTTTTATAATTGATAATAATCATTAATTCAAATGTTTCCAAGCTTTAAATTTGGATAACCTTGTTTAATTTATGCCATCTATGCAATAATAAGTATTAAGCCAATATTTAAAATCATTAGTGTTCTACTTTAAAAAAATCTTTACATTGAAATAACAGCTGCAGATCCCCTTGCAATAAAGTCTGTTTTATCCTTTCCTGTCTTGTAGAATACCCGTGCGTCCCCGTTCGTGTGACAATCTTTAATTTGTCTACGTTCTGTAATGTTTTCGTTTTTCTGTTCATTTCCTCCCTTCCTATAGCTTCCTTTTCCTTCCTTTCTTTAATTCAATTCTTCTTTTCTCCCTTCGACTATTATTTTCTTCTACATGTCTGTAAATTATTTATTAACTGGGGCCTATCCACAACAAGCCTAGCTTTACTTTAGGCCCTCCACTGTATATACATGAATGTAAATCTTTGAATTACATGTACTGTCTTTATTTTCAAATTCTTTAATTAATGTGACATATCTGTAACGATTTCTATTATTACAGAATGTATTCCAAAATGTATGATTTGTATTTTGATTGATTTGTGTGGAAATAAACGAAACTGAAACTGAAGCAAAGGACAGGCAAAGTTTATACAGTTATATGATAGTTCTATAGGTGTACGTATTCTTGCCTTAAAAGGCAAAACCGGAATGATATGATACTTACAATGTATCCCGTTATTATGCGCAGTCTATCAATTCTCTGTCTTGAGGATTTAATAACGTCTGCCGCTGAAGCACTGAACAATACTCAATGGCGAGTCACTTCACCACGCAGTTTACCAAACGTGTGATTTTTTTTCATTGAGAGTACATAATTTTCTTGTAGAGGTCGTGATCATGTAGGTCACATGTGTGATGTTGTACAAAAAGGGTCTCACATGGTTTATAACCCTTAATTTCTAGCATTTCACTTTGAGTGCAAATTTCCACTTGGAAGTTAGAAAGCAGTTTCTGATAAAAGAGCAAACGTTCTTTTCTTTCAGAGGTAAAAAATGTGTTGGTCACTTGTTTGACCTTTCGAAAAAGGGCATTTTTAAATAATTTATGTCTGAAAGTTTTGTGGTTGAGAAGTAATGCCTTTTTACAAAGACTGGAAACTAATTTTTTACATGTGAGAAAGCAATGATTTTTAATAATCAATGACTAGAAATCTGACTTATTCGGCAATCAGAAATATTGTACCTGGTCTGATGTGTGACACCCGTCTTACTTTCCAAAGAGTGGCCCTATAACAGATTTGTAGCTCTCCACTCATGAATAGTTGAAGTACCCATTGGAGGGTGTCTTATATATAAGTATTTTATCCTTTCCTGGCAGACTTTGTTCTGACAAGTGAAATCCTTTAGAACTTGGTGTAGATTGTCCAAACAGAATTCATCTGTTAAATAGAATGTCTGATCACATTGTTAACTCGTTGAATACCAAGTCTGAGATGAAGTCTATTGAAAATATGTGTTATGTCAAAATTAAATTATATTCAACAGGTTGACAGAAAGTATTAAGATGGCTCATCTGCTGTTGTGTGTTAGTCTGCAAGCACAGACCCTAATTTGACATTTTATCATAAAAATCAGTGTCTTGAGAGGAGCCTAATCCAGCTACCTACTGGTCGTGTCAACGGTGCAGCTATAGTACATGCCCTATTGTAGTCTTACAGCGCAGACTCTCTTTTACGACAGACCAGGGTTTGTGCCTGCAAACTAGTTGTGCGTTGCTTTATTTTGTGTGAGTTATATCTTTGGAAGAGATCTATTAAATGACACAAGTTTTTAAGCTGGGGAGCGTTTCATCAAGCGTTTTGTCAGTGATTTTTACCGACAACTGTCATAAGCTACTGAAATCCTTGCATTTGATTGGCTGAGAGCAAATTTGTCAGTAAAAATCACTGACAAGACACTTGATGACCCTGATGAAATTGACACATGTTGAAGTGCAGGTGTTGATGAATCATGATATGTCTCTTATGTCCAAGGCCGAATTTTCTTTATAAAGTTATTTATTTATTCAAATTTTGTGTCTGTCATTCCTGCTATTTGAGTCGGTTGTTGTGATGTTGTTATCATGAATCTCCTGCTGTAGGTAATTTTCTTATATGCAAATTCATGAGAACTATAAAGAAATACAAATACTGAAGACAGAAGGAATAGAAAGCAAAAATACAGAGAGGAAGGGGGGGGAGATAAGTTGAATGTGAGAATCTAAGAGAGAAGATGTAACGAGATGCAATCACTCCATCAAAAAGAGAGAAAAGGAGATATCTGACAAGAGCGGAAGAGATTTTTTTTTTTAAATATTGAAATTTTAAATCTGTATTACTGTAAACGTGGAATATTTCGCGGTGTTGAAGTTTTTGCTCATTTCGCGCGGCATAAAATATGCGCGAAAATAAAAACGCAAATATTTTTATCGGAAAATAGCGTTAAACACAGACATAATATGTGCTAAAATACTAAAGCTTTTCGACATGCACTCATCAGAGTAAATTCGCATGAATGAACAGAACGCCAGAAAACGAAACAATATAATAGAGCCGAAAAAATAAAATATTTTTATGTATTCTTTGCCCATGAGCCTAGCACGCTGGCGAAATTAAAAACGCGCAAAAGACTAGGCCGAGCGCGGAAAATTAATCGCGTGAACATTTCCACTTTTGCAGTCCATGTATTTGGCTTTCATATGTGTATTACTTATTGCATAGGAACTACAAAATCAAGAAGCTCTGAAGAGAAATTAATTTACATTAATAAAACGACTATTTTTCATGTCTACTGCAATTTCACACTGCCTTTTTTATTCTTCCTTCTGCATTTACTTTCTTCTCTTGCTTTTTCATTATTTTTCCTTTCTCTCTCCCATTTTCTTGCTTTCCTCTTACCTTCTCATTGTCATCTTTCTTTCTCTTTGTCATCTTTCTTTCTCTTTCCCTAGGTCCACTATTTCTCTTATTTCATTTATTTCATCTCTCCTTCTATCCCTTTGCCCTCTATTCGTTCTTTTTGTACTTTGGTTCTTCTCTAATTTCACAATCTCTTGTCCTTGTACGTTGTTCTTTTCTACGCTCACTCTTTCACCTTTTCTCCTTTGCCTTTCATATCTTTCTTGCTTTCTTCTCTCCCTCTTCTCCCATTCTCTCCTCTACACTTCCTTCTTATTTGCTCTCCCCTGCCTCCCCCCCCCCCCCATCTCCCTCTCCCACTCTTTCTCCCTTTCATCATATTTTGTTTACTTGTTTTAAGCAATCATTCTTTACTGCATCCAGGAGTAACAACCAATCTAGACTCATTTTACAGAGTACTTAAAACAATTTAATCATGATTCAAATCATTGTGTTACATATATCATCACTCATTTAAATAATCAGTGAATATTTTACCTGTATCGTATTTAAAGCTCCTTTCCAGCAACGAACAACTTTAGAAAACCAGAATGATCATGGCATCATCATATGAGATATAACTGCACTATGTACATTAACAGAGGGATGACAATCATTGATGTCTGATCATTAACACTTACACATAGGATATACAGTAAGTTACTGAAATAAAAGGATACAAACTTTCAATACACTTCCAGTACCATATGGATAGCAGAAGAATACTGGTCATTGATTCATTTTCAAAGCTTTGATGTTAATAAATAGTCAATCCAAAACACTGGTAAGAACAGAATACATGTATCATAATACATGTACTGTCTGGTAATGTCTGGTCCCATTTCATAAAGCACCCAAAATCTGATACTCTATCAGATATCAAAACAAAGAATAGTTTAACTTTCTGCTAGGAATTCCCAACGAGTTCATGAATTGTAAACTTAAATATCACGGAACACTATCAAGACAAACAATAAGTAGACTCCAAACCTGTCCCATTGCATTACAATGCTCATATTTATTCAGGGCCCTGTGTGTCCTATGCTCGGAAAATAAAAATGAAACACCCTGGTCCATTACAGCTTTTCTTTCAAAACAGTTTTGGATTTGTTTCTTTACCATCCTATACACCACAGGCCCATACACACATTACTGGGCATACACAACAAGGCTAAATTATGTGAGCTGCAATATCCATGCTCTCTCTATTCTTATGGCTGGAAGTTGCCTATTGTAGTTATTACCATCACTGACTTTACAGCGGACTGTAGACTTACATGTACATTATTTTCTGGCATTTTTAAAAAAGAAGTTCCATGTTTTCTATAAGATTCTTGGTAGCAGAGAGTGTAAATAAATAGATGTACCGAGTTATTTTTAAAGCTTTAGATATATTTAACACACCGTTTGCGTACCTGTCTTTTTTATTATTTTCATATATTAAATTAGGTATTTGTCAGAGACTGTCACCCTCTTGGCTGAAAAGCTATTACGCAACACTTAATAATTTTTTATATGGGCACGAGCAAGCAGTATAACAATATATTTTTGCATATTTCAGCATCAATGCTTACATACAAGTAACTGCATCCAAACGTATCCAAGCATACCCGAACATACCCATTTGCCTGAATTCACAAAGATTTAATTCAACCCATGGTCTAAATCAAGGTTTAAACCTCCACCGTGGACTCAAATAAGCGTAAATAAGCACATTATTGCCTATCAATTGGACATGAGGACATGTGTGTAGCAAGCTTATGGAGGTTTAAACCATGAATTTGAGCCATTTTTGGCATCATCTTCGCTGCATGTCATTGAGAGGGATAAATACAGAAGAAGCAAGGAAAGAGGTTGCAAAGTCCCTCAGTTTAAAAGAGAATGTTGTGTTCTGGGAATAGTGAAAACTAATTTGTGAGCTTTCTCATTCCTTTTATGTGAGTATGGAAGAAGACCATAGTAGAAATGTTCCCCCAAAAGGATTGCTCTTCAAATGCCCTTATATTGAAATATGACGATAAACGGCTGAAGCGCTCTGGCCGAACATTCAAGCCACATGTGTGTACAGTCCCATATACTCATTTCTGTGTGCCGTGCATGTGCTTTTCAGCGAGATTGGGTCAATTTATCATTTTGATGATTCCAAGACCTCATAGTATACACCAATTCTTATGTAGACATGATCAACCTTTCCTAATAGACCGCTTCTGTAATGTGTACAAATTTATGCACATATATTCTCTGAGCACCTAGTGACGAGCTATTCCATGAACATGCTTTTCATAAATGAGCCTCAATGCTTGGAATCCGGTTTGCATACATTATTTGTTGCTATGTCCGGCAAGCTTTCAGGTTGTCAAGAACAACCTTTGTTTGAAAGGTATGCATAAAATTTGCATACATTACCGAAGCAGTCTATTGCTTTGAGACAGTTTCTTTCACAATGTAATTGCATGACCAGAACTCGACTTTATCTTTCACATTTACATGCACATTACATATGCATGCAACATAGAGGCACCTCCAAATTAAAAATTTCACTTCTGAAATCATATTTCATCCTCAGCCTGCAGCTTCGTTGAAATACAACATCACTCGGGGAAATTCTCAGTAGGGTATGCATATCATAAAATATACATCTACCTTTCTCGTAAAATTGTAATACTGTCATACCATAATAAAAATTTTAAAATGGCTACACGTACACAAATATGGCTCTTCAAGGCAAGCTCACCTTGAATTTCAGTTCTTTCTGATTTGGATGATAGATAAAATAAGCTGCATTTCTAATGGAGTCCAACCATATGCTATGAAGCGACTTCACTTGATTTAGCATCTTCAGTAGGATTGGTTTGTTTTGCTTCTTCATCTGCCTTGGGAGAGAGTTTCCGTACAGCTAGATTGAGACCTTCTCTATTCCTAGCGACCTCGATGGCAAAGAACTGAACTCGGGTCACTGTATGTGGCATAAGGAATGAGAGTTTAAAAAAACAAGTATTGTGAAGTATAAATCTAATAAGACCCTATTCTATGGTGATACATACTAGCACCAAGATTAAAGTTCATACCCCAAATGGTTCTTGAGTTATCGCGAGAACGAGGCTAACACCTGAAATTTCAGAAATTGGCCTGCGAACTTGACCTTTGACCTACGTACCCCAAAATCTAATCCGATCGTCTTCCTATGGTGATACATACTAGCACTAAGTTTGAAGTTCATACCTCATATGGTTCTTGAGTTATCACTAGTACAAGGCTAACACCTGAAATTTCAGAAATTGGCCTGCGAACTTGACCTTTGACCTATGTACCCCAAAATCTAATCAGATCGTCTTCCTATGGTGATACAGTACATACTAGCACCAAGTTTGAAGTTCATACCTCATGTGGTTCTTGAGTTCTTGCTAGAACGAGAAAGCGGGATGGATGGACGGACGGACGGACAACCCGAAAACACAATGCCTCCGGCACCATCTTCGGTGGGCGGAGGCATAAATAGTAATATTAATAGTGTATTGATGAAGGCTCGTAGCCCTTCACTCCTGTGTTTGATCCTTGCTTGGTGCTTACATCCCTAGACATGGTCTTTTACCCAGGTGTACCTATGGGAACCTGGCAATGTTTGAGATATATTAATGGCAGGGCCTCCAGGAAGAGCAGCAATGATACTGATGAGACTTCCCTAGATAATTAAGATCATATTACTATCATATATTATTATCATATACTATTATCATATATTATTATCATATACTATTATCATATCACATTATGATATAATCATGTCTTCATCCTCTTCCAAAGCTGGGTTGAGACTGGCAAATGTAGATTCGTGTCTTGCCAGGAGACATAAGTGCCATGCCAGGGTGCAAATCCATAAACTTGCATCCCCAGTCAAGTGTTAAAACCACTTTACTATGACACCTCTAGTACAGACACTCCTACTAATCTACCATCTAACCACATGAGGAATAATTAGGAAGAGAATCATGATGTGGGCGGGACAACCAAATAGGCAATTCCTATTAATTCATTAAAATTTATATATGCTTCTTCTCCGAAGTGCCTGGATCACCATTACATTCAGTGCTGTAGCTTGGAACCCAAACAAGTCTCAAACTAACAAATTACATAAATATTAGTTGTTGCTAGGTCAGACAAGCATAAAATTCTACCTACTCACCAAAAATTGAGTTGTCCTCTGAGTAGTCTTCACTGCTATTTAATCTCAAGAGAGTTCCAAAGTTGAAATCATCTATTGTCCCATCAAAATGATTACAAAATACTCGCCATTTCTGAAAAACAAATATCAATTACAGAAAATTCATGTTAAGTAATTCCTTTCAAATTACTCCTAGGTTAGATGCAATCCATGATCTTAGATTTATCATGGTAGGAATCAGAAATCTTTATCATTTTCATTGAAAAGAAAATTGACCCTTACTATGTGTTGACCATTTTGACCACATTTCTTGAACTTTAAGCGAATCTTACACTTACATGATTTTTAGAACAATGGATAATATTCCAATAATTTTCACAACCATGTAAACATGTTACATAGTACCACTAAAATGACACTGCATTTTGCATTATAATGACAGTGAAAGTCCATTCCCAACATGCGAATTATCTTGATAAAATCTTTACGATGATTTCTCTATTCGGAAGCTCTTGATTCATCATCAATCAAGAGTTCAAATCAATTAAATAAGGATCCATGCTCAGCAAACGCACAATTCTGAGATGATTAATGGCAATGTAATAGATGTGTTTTATAATTGCAGAATATAGACAATTAAGAAGATAATAGCCCTGCCTTATTAGGAGTGGTGAATGATCCACATTGATCATATGACCCTTAACCAATCGCATACTTACAAACTCCTATCTCTTTAGTACAGAGTTTCGACTGATATCAAGTTGCAATGGATTCAAATATATAGCAACTCTTTATAAGACAGAGCATGCTACGGAATATAGAACTTTGCTTCTTTAATACCAAAGTAAGAAAAAGGGTTATATAACATAGATAAATCAAGAAATAAGATAAACAGAATATATAAGTGCTTGGTACTGCAAAATCGGAAAATAGCGTTGAACACGGACATAATATACTAAAATAGCGTTGAACACGAACAAGGTCAGGCTTAGTAACAGCCGTTCGGTAGAAAAAATGCTAAAATAACAAGTGTTCTTACGAACTCCTTCTGACGGCACAGAATGGGGTCAGTAAGCCGAATATATGATGCTTCGAACGGCTGTTACTAAGCCTAACCTTGTTTAGCGTGACAGCCAATCATAGCGCGCCATTTATCGTCCACTGTTCTTTCGGCTCTATTATATTGTTTCGTTTCTGGCGTTCTGCTCATTCATGCGAATTTACTCTGATGAGTGCATGTCGAAAAGCTTTAGTATATTATGTCCGTGTTCAACACTATTTTCCGATAACAGAATATGTTCTTTTATATCAAATCAAAAAGTAAGAATACTTACCACTTTTGCTGCATCACTTTTAAGATCGTCTTGATTGAGCTTATCAATCGTGATATCAGGGAAGTCATGTTTAAAATGTTGATAGAGTTCATCATCATGCTTTGTTAGTTTCAACACTCTGGAATCCACCGATGATATCAACTGTATAGGACAGCGAAATGAATGAATGAAATCTCATTGGCTATTGAATTATTCCATTCTCATGGGCTTAAATACAGGGACCACCTGATTCCCATAAGCAAAGGGTCAAATAATTATAAGTGATATTCTTGATTTATATAGCACTTAATACATCCACAATGTCTCTAGGGCTATACAGATATTACCCCGCTCACAAGATTCAGGGTAGCCCCCACACAATATGTGCACACTCTCCACTCCTTGGGGAGCATTCCAGCTTGTCATTTTAAAACGCAAGCACAAATCTGACTAAACCAAAAGGATTTTTACACCCTACCATATACCCACCTGGGTGGAGAGAAGCAATGAACATTAAATGCCCTGATTATTAAGTGCCATGGTGGGATTGAACCCATGACCACTGCATCTCTTGTCAAATGTTTCACCCACTTGACTCCTTTCATAGCTCTAACTCATTTCCTGTCAAGTTACTGTTGAGGCAAAAATCAGAAGCGTTTCAAGTAGTACATAATTCTACTTAACACTTTTATACCTGTCTCTATTAGAATCGCATGGATATGATTTCCATATACAGAATCAAAATAATGCACAGTGGAAACTCAATATAACGAGGACCTTGGGACCATGATAATAACATTGTTATGTCAGGAATCTCCTGACATCAGGGTAAAAAATAAAAGAACATACATGTAAAGACCTGGGACCACTACAATTACTTTGTTATATCAGGAATCTTGTTATATCGGAGCTCTTTATTGCGAGTTTCCACTTTACTGAAATGTGTTGCAGCTTACCTTCTTTCTGAGCTACAGTGCATGCACAATTTTTTGTATGATTATTAATTCAAAATCAACTTTATATTAAATTATATTTCTGCTGTAGTTCTAAATCAACTTACATTGAAGTATGTTTCTGCATGGTGATAAGCTTTGATAGCCCAAGCAAGTTCTATGTCTTCCTGTTGAAGATAAAATGGAGAACAGGTCAAGCAATTACAACATGAAAGACACCGTCCAGAAGTTATTCTGAGTGGTTGATTATATGGTGAATAGGAACAATTGTGCATTATGACGTTTTACAATATCAACTAAATCTTGGTGAAAATCGATAAGAATTACAAAAAGCACTGGACACAGATACAGGAATATGGTACTGAAATGAAGATTCATTTCAATCATCAGTGACATTCACTTCAATACTTATATTTCAATAAAAAATTAAACATAAAAATAAAGTACAGTAGCAATCCAGAAGGAAAATTTTCTTTTCCTTTAATACTTCCCTTTACATTTTTGGTAAAAATATTTAATTCATGAAACTGGTAATTTCAATTAACATCAATCCATTACAACTGTCACACGATGAACAATATCTCACACAAGCCTATCTTATGTAAACCTTTAAAACAAGTTATCTGAACTCTGAACATACTGGAGGTCTATAATCTAGTCAACATCTCGTCCTTCAACTTACCTTGTTGCCTAAGTTATCTGCGAAGTTATCTGCTGCCATGGTACAAATATATGTAACTCTCCTGAAAGAAAACAACACAAAATGTAATAGTCAAGTTGGAGCTATCGATACGTCTGTACTCCAGTGAATAATGGGGGACAGGGCAGATGGGGGATAGTGGGGATAGTGGGGATAGTGGGGATAGCGGGGGATAGTGGGGGATAGTCGGGGATAGTCGGGGAAGCGATGGGGGGGAGGGAGGGAGTCATCTTTGCATGGAAGTTCCTTCGAACTAACTTTTTCTGGTTAAAAGGGGCAATCGCACCATTAAAGCAAGTTGCTTTGAAGGAAGAAAAGTCAGAGAAAGACTGAAAGAATGAACAAAATAGGATAAACCAGGGCTGTGATTTAACAGTTGCCCGGTTTCAATTGACCTCCTCAAGGGCAACCTAAAACCAATAAAGTTCGGCTTTTGTTCCCTGTATAAAATCTTACTTATTGCTTCAAGTGAATTTTGGGTACAATTTTCTTGCTGTAGACCTAGGTCTAAACTATATGACCAAGACAAATTTATTTTGGCAAACTGAGCAATTATATAATACTGACTGGCCTTGAGGGGGATATCGAATATATTACCCCGAGTTGAATACGAGGGCAATATGGTTCTTTTAAGGGCAACATTTTCGATATTCCCCGAAAGTAGAGCAGGTCAATATTATTATTATTATTACCTATATCATGTATATGCCTATTTTTGTAGCAATTACAAACACGTCTGTTTGCCCGTCAATCCTTCTGATTTCAATTGTGACGTAAATTGTTACCACGCGTATCCATTGTTTCAGCTCTGTACACTTTAACGTGTACACAATACTGCACGGATACACTTTGATTATAGCGTGAAAGGGTGAAATATGGTAAAATGTTGCCCTCTTTTTTAGTACAGTGGTCTATGGGGGAAACCCGGAAGAGGGCAATATGGCAAATATTGCCCGCTCTGGTGGCGGATTCGGAGTAGCGCGCAAAATACGGCTTTATATTCTGCATCTAAAATGCCCTGTATAGGTAATAATCATCTATGTTGCCTGACAGTGACATGTCTGTTGTCCAGCTCACAGCCCGACACCAAAATGAAAAGTTAAGCGAGAGCCCATTAATAAACAATAATAAAGTTACATTTTTGAAGCTGTAATTTACCACTAGATCTAGTAGGAATTTCAAATCTGATGTAGAGTCTATGACTGTGATATGACTGAGCAACAAGTACATGAGTAAGGTTTTCCAAAAAGAATTTAATAGCAGGGTCTAATGTCCCTTTATTTTTTGTGGTATTATCATTAATCGGAAATCGGGGTAAAATTCTCATCAGTCAGCTTCAAAAATCCAAATTTGCATTCATTTATTATGTGAGCTTAGCTTGAGGACCCTTTCAAATTGTTGAACAAACTTTGATCTGGACATTGATATTGTAAGATGTTAATAAATTTGATGTTCCCATTTCTTAAATTGTTTTCCTTTATATACAGCACTTCTTCTTCTTCTTCGCTATCAGTACAGGCCACCGTCTGGTGTATTCTCATACTTTTAAAGGTGTTGTGCAGGCATATGTACAGTGTCTCAATAAAAAAGACAGACAACAGAGAACTACATGTTATGTGCAGCTAAAAATGACGTCCGTTGTTTTAACGGAGGTGTCCTTTGGATAACTCCGGCTTGAAGCTGAGCAGAACTGGGGAGTGTTTCATCAAGCGTTTCATCAGTGATTTTTACTGACAAATTTGCTCTCAGCCAATCAGATGCAACGATTTCAGTAGCTTATAACCGTTGTCAGAAAAAAATCACCGACAAAACGCTTGATGAAACGCTCCCCTGCTGTCTCATACTCTACCTCATTTCCAAATTCTTTTCATCTCCATCCAGCTCATGACTCTTTTGTTCACCCTTCATATTATTCAGAACATTCACCCCTGCACATACACATCCCATATCATCAAAATTTATGTTATCAACACTTGTCTGTCGTAATTTACTTCGGTGCTAATTTTCTTTCGCACCAGGTACCCAAAATTTGATTTAATCACATAGATTAGGGTTAGGGTTAGTGTACAGTTGCCACCCAAACTATGTGATTAAATCAAATTTTGGGCACTTAGACTCTGCGCAGCAGCATATATAGAAGTGCATAGCACAAGCGATGTGTATATTGCAACAGTACATCATGCTGCAAAACTTCATCATGAATGTTTTATTTTGTGGAATGACCAAGAATTTATTTATTGAAAGTCGTTTGTGCTATTAGTGGTTCAAAAAATATTTGTAAAACGTACACCCTTTAGAGCTGTCGCAATTTCCTTTTCAAGTGAATCGACTTTACGTAAGCTTATGGATCATAATGGTAATGTTTTTTTGGTCGCATTTTGCCTCTTTTGGGTTGTTTCCGTATTGTAGAAGTAGTAGAACGATTTTCCACAGTCCCACATACAGTAGCGCGTATAATGTACTTTTTATCGCGTATTTAGTACTGATACGCGAAGTATGGACATCCGCAAAGTTTGGACACACTGCCATATATGTTTTGATGTACAGTACATGTACGTACGTTCGAATTCTCGCTCGCGAGAGACGAGAGGGAGGATTACAATTGAGTGAAAAAAGTGACATTTGATCGACTCTATACATTTATGAGGAAGAGCTGATCTGCGGAAGGTCTATTTATTGCATAGGCCTAGGCTATATGATAATTTAATTTAAAAAATATGTAGGGCCTACCTACGATACAACTATAGTACATCGTCATTTGCCCATGTAAATTGTGAGACCCACGGAATAGTAGTGGCATGAGTGGTTTCACTCAGGACGCTGCCACTCACGGGTACATTACTGTAAAATAGTTGGTATTTCTGTCGCATGTACTAAAGGTATGGGGGGGAAAATAAGATAAATATTTTAAATACTTGCTTTCAAATTCAGCCCTTAAAAATCTCACTCCTACCTCAAATGGCCGTTAGGAAGAACTTTTGATATTTACAGCAAAATCCAAAGTCAAAATCTTGTCCAAAACCGGAGAAATCCCCGCCGATTTGTTTCGCGATCGCGTGTTGTTTACAAACTGCCGATGTCTTAGACTAAAATCGGCCAATATAATTTTTGTCCACGAAGAAACTCGGGATCGCAAGGGCACATCGATCTTTACGATCGCGCACACAGAAAATCGGAACTTTTCCGTGTACGCCATAGGGACCGAATTTTTGAGGACAAAACTCTTTTGGGGAGATGTCAGCGCCCGCGGCGACCAGGAAATGTACACAATGACTCCGATAGCTCGTTTCGCGAGAATCAACAGTAAATTGCGGATTTCATTTTTGTAAATATCTTTTCCAACATTGGTGAGTTGAATTTATTGTATTTCTTGGATATTTTGGGGTCGGTTTTTGAAAATTAAATGCCGATTTTGAGTGAATATTGGTGACTTTTGTGCAGTGGTGTTTTAAAAAGATGAGGTGTATGACTGCCTACATTATACACACGAAGTATAGGAATGTACCTATGAGTCACTCATAGCTACATTCCTATACTTCGTGTGTATAATGTAGGCAGTCATACACCTCACATCAGCAAGCAATGGTCATATTGACCATTAGAATCATATACATGTGTGTATACTGGGTATTGGGGATACAGATGTAATTTTGTTTGAAATTGATGTTTTTGTGGGCAAACTGATACTTAAGTATCATTCTTTAGATTTTAAGTTATCAGTTCGTTAAGATACAAAATGTAGAAAGTTATAAAAACTTACATTTACAGCCCTCTTTTCGGTACTTGTTACCCACATCTCCATACAGATCACGACTGCTCTCAATAATGTTGCGCACTAGTGAGGTCGCTCTACATGGTTACGCACCGTAGATACGTACGCAGAATGTTACGCACACAAGCTATTCTACGAAGACCTGGAAGGGCCAAACTGACGACGTAAAAAAATAAAAAATATTACGTACGTACGTAGTAATTATTACGTACGTACGTAATATTTTTTATTTTTTTACGTCGTCAGTTTGGCCCTTTCAGGTCTTCGTAGGAGATCGACGAACCCATCGCGCCGGTACTACTACGAGCGCTGAGGGCTCCCTTCATCATAATCGTGAAAAATACAAACTGGATGCTGACGGGACAGTCTCGATAGCAGTTATCGACAAAAAGGACCCAAAATTTCAGGAAACCCTCTTCAAAGGTCACAAAACAAACTGGTAAGTTTTAATCATCTATTATTCAACATAATTAGTTATATTTAAGTAAACACCAAGATATGGGTTTCACTTAAATATAGCCAAAAATGCACAGTGATACATATTAGTACCGTACTCACTATTGCCTGCGTTACTACACAGTCGGCAATGGCGTGTACCTATGAGTGATACACCTCATCTTTTTAAAACACCACTGCACAAAAGTCACCAATATTCACTCAAAATCGGCATTTAATTTTCAAAAACCGACCCCAAAATATCCAAGAAATACAATAAATTCAACTCACCAATGTTGGAAAAGATATTTTCAAAAATCAAATCCGTAATTTACTGTTGATTCTCGCGAAATGAGCTATCGGAGTCATTGTGTACATTTCCTGGTCGCCGCGGGCGCCGACATCTCCCCAAAAGAGTTTTGTCCTCAAAAATTCGGTCCCTATGGCGTACACGGAAAAGTTCCGATTTTCTGTGTGCGCGATCGTAAAGATCGATGTGCGCTTGCGATCCCGAGTTTCTTCGTGGACAAAAATTGTATTGGCCGATTTTAGTCTGAGACATCGGCAGTTTGTAAACAACACGCGATCGCGAAACAAATCGGCGGGGATTTCTCCGGTTTTGGACAAGATTTTGACTTTGGATTTTGCTGAAAATATAAAAAGTTCTTCCTAACGGCCATTTGAGGTAGGAGTGAGATTTTTAAGGGCTGAATTTGAAAGCAAGTATTTAAAATATTTATCTTATTTTTTCCCCCATACCTTTAGTACATGCGACAGAAAATACCAACTATTTTACAGAAATGTACCCGGGAGTGCTATGAGTGGACGCTGCCACTTTGTGGCAGCGTCCCGGGGCTATACCACGGGGCTATACCACTACCATACTACCAGTACCACTATTCACTAACTTGTTAACATTTTTAAAGACAATCAACAAGCAATAATGGGCGAGCATGTTAAAATAATAAACTTACAAACTAACTTACATTAGCCATGGCATTAGGCATGTTAGGCCTAACCCAGCTACTGTTTATCTAAGTGGCATAATCGTGATATAGTCCCCAGCATACCCTAACCCTAACCCTAACCCTAACCCTAATCCTAAACCCTACCCTAACAACTAACCCTAAACCTAATCCTAAACCATAACCCTAACACCTAACCCTAATCCTAAACCCTAACCCTAATCCTAATCCTAAAAAAACTTAGATTTTTTTTGAAGCGGGGACTATTTCACGATAATGCCATCTAATCTAAGTATCCCTAAGTTAAGTTATATAATAGTAATAGTATAGGGCCTATATGTAAAAATTATTCATTTTTTTTTACCTAACCAAATTTGCTGACACCGCAGCTACCTCAGCTTAGCTTAGCTCCGATCCTGGCGACAATTTTGTATGGTTAATAAGCAATCGAAATCCAGCCGATCCTCAACAAATGCGGAGTCTCAGACATATACTGTACACTCAGCATGCTTTTTGCTGTACATTATTACTATTTCATAGGCTCAGTGCGCGCGGAGATAATGAATCTCACATGTGTGCAACGTCGGCGAAGATGGCGCTAATCCTCTCAATTCATTGGACCCCCATTTTGCCTTGCCTGCTGACCACTTCTTTTTTTTTTTTTCTTTTTTTTTTTGTTGGCCAGAAGCCTGTCCCGTTATAGTCACCCCATTTTACCCATAAGATTTGACCCCTTAAGTTAATTAGACAATCTAAGTCGTTGACAAAAAGGTTGTCAGCCTGACCATAGCCGTCGGGTTTAGCTCGGCAGAACCCACCAAAAGAGACCCCGCAAAGTCTGGTCTCCCCCATGCAACAAACTTTGTCAGTAGTCTTGAAGTAGTATGACTGGACATAACAAAACACAAAACCTGTTAAAAATTTCCGTCAGGATGGCGTGTCAGATGGCCCCTATAATTTGGGGTAAAATAATCTTGGGTATTTGATTCTAGTTCATCGTGACTTGGCCGTGAACCAGAATAGCCTGGTGGTTAAGTCGCTGCCCGGCAAGCAGTAGATGACAGGTTCGAATCCCGCTGGTTCCAATTTTTTCTGACTTGTGTTTTTCATTACAGATCGAGCATACGATCTTTAACACTGGGAGTAAAATGCCTAAAAATTTGTTTACAAATATATTTCGACGGTTTGGGCAAAAATAAATAGTTGTTCATAATACTTTTACATTTTTTGGTTACACAAACGTTTGTCTAAGGTATTATGAATGAACTGTAAAAAGGAATTGACCGATATGAATTTTTACGATTTTTATGTAGACCCAAAGATATTTTTATGTAATATATCTATAGATTACGACTGATAAAAGTTCATTTTCCTTACATACACAAAAGGTAACCGGAGTGAACTGAGACAAGATTTCCCAGTTCACCCAGATACTAAAAAACAACAACAAATGCCAGCAAAATATTAGTGTTGGTATTTATCGCTAAAATTAATATTGCAAATTATAGGGTCATATAAAAATTATATGCTGTATGCGGGGTGTTCATCTTAGCCTAGTGATATACTTATAAAATATTTGACAATGAATTATGAAAAAATTATAAAAAGGTGGTCAAAAGAAAAAGAAGTGAAAATTAAACGTACAAGCAAAATCGCAGTATAGCTGAGGATGTATTTATGAACATTGATAGTTAAGACCTTTCGTAGGATTCAAACTAATTTATAAAAGATTATTTTTTAGTTAGGGGTGGTGTCCCAGTTCTTCCGCGTCCCAGTTCATCCCGCTCTCCCCTATTCAGTCATACTACTTTCTACTTACAAAGTTTGGTGCAGGGGGGAGATGGGGTGAAATCGACCCGACTTTGGGGCTGTTTTGGGGGCTAAACCCGACGGCTATGGACAGGCTGACAACCTTTCTGTCAATGACATAGACGGTCTAAGTAACTTCAAAGGGTCAAATCGTATGGGTAAAATGGGGTGACTATTTCGGGACAGGCTCCAAGACTAAAATGGCTTCATTGGAGATGGGGTCCAATCCCCCCGCTCGCTAGTCATAAGGACCGCTATTCATAATGACAGCAATTCATAAGGACCGCATTCATAATGGAGAAAACGCTCATTATTCATAAGGACTGTATACGAGAAGAGGGTTGCATTCATAATACGGAAAGAGGGTCGCTATTCATAATATGAGATTAAAGAGGGTCGCTATTCATAATACGAAATGAGGGTCGCTATCCGTTTATCTTTCTCCCAAATTTGCTAAAACGTCAGAGCGTTTGCGCTTCGCGCGGGAGGGGGTAAACTCCCCGTCCCTGCACCCACCCCTGTTACATACAATGCAATATTGCGTCCAAGTAATTGAAAAGCATGCAGTTGGCGCGTCGAACTATAACATTCCGCCTAAAAACTTGTTTGCTATACAAGCCATTATCTTTCTCTCAAATTTGCTAAAACGTCGGAGCTTTCGCGCTTCGCGCGGGAAGGGGAAAACTTCCCCTCCCTACACTTATCCCTGTTTCAGTGCAGTATTATGTCCAAATAACTGAAAAGCAGTCCGGACGTCGAAATAACTTTCCGCCTAAAAAAAGGTGCTACGAGCCGTTAGCTTTCTCTCAAAATTTGTTATAATATGAAACGTCAGAGCTTTCGCGCTTCGCTCGGGAAGGGGAAAACTCCCCCCCCCCCCCGCCCCTGAGGAGCACGCTTTGCGTGCTCATCACCAATTTCGCTCTTTTCGCGTGCTCACAACCGCCCCCCTAAAATGAAATCCTGCATGGCTATATGCGGTTGGATCCTTTACGTCTGGCCCCCGTATTGAAAAATCCTGGCTACGCCTGTGGACGTGTCACAATTACAAATTTTGAGAGGGATTGTTTGGCCTAACCCGACACTAGAAATTCAGACTATTTTGGTATGTACAAAATAGATAATTATGCAGTAATCAATGGGCTATAGTAGTCCCTAAAGCTGGCGGTACTTTTCCTCCTTGATGTTTTGGGTAACTTTCGTTGGGTTCGCTAGGTTGTATTTTATTCCCGTTTAATCATGTCAAACTAACCTTAGTTATGATACGATAATGACAAAATCACAGTGGGATTTAGGGAGCACTTCGGCCCGTACCCCCCCCCCCCCCTTTGTAATTTTGGTTTTGTAAATTTTAGAACTGATAACCTTTTTAATTATTTTTTTTTTTTTGCTTTTTATTTTTATTTCGCTTGTCACAGAATTTGGAACGACAAAAAGAGCCCATAATGTGTGATAACTTTTTTTGTGCTTGTCAGAAAATTTTTGAAGATTACAAAATCATGGCGTCCGCCCATACAAAAGCATTTTACTCTATTGACACACACACACAGAGGACACAAGAAAACCAACAAGAAAACAATATCAAATCAATCATTTTTTTTCCTGCACGGGAGGCGGCTTGAACCATTCATTATATTTTAGGGTTGTTTTTGTATGGTTTTGACCGTTTATATTTCAACAAATCAAGCAATATACAGGACTCTGCTGCTACGGCGAGGTCAGAACAAGAACTCATGATCGAAAATGATAGGGGACTGATTTCAAGGTTCTGAGGTTCATATCATCCTTATATCGACATTGCTATATATTGACAAACAGTTGCGTATCTATAGGGATAATGACAACCGGGGCAAACATTAAAATGGCGCCCCCCCCCCCCCCCCCTTGCCCAAACGTTATCAGCTTTAAAAAAAATACGAAAAGAGTTTTCAGCGTCAAATTCAGATAATGACACTGAAGCTATACGCAAACTTTGACAAAGTTCTTTTTGACACACTTATCCAGGAATAGGTAGCAAAATTTTGATGAGTACAGTGAAGGGTGCAAAGCGACTTTTTTATTTTCTCCCCTCCAATAAGCAATTTCTTATGCATTTTTACCCTTAGAACAAAGCCGTAAGGGCCAGAGGTGGCGCCCCCGCCCCCAATTTTTTTAAAGTACCTCAAAAGTGGGTTTTTTTTATTTCTGGAAAAATGCCCCTTTTCTCTTTGATAAATGCACTTTTTACTACTAAAAGTGCCACTTAAAGTTTCCAATAAGTGTCCTTTCCCCTTCTGATAAGTGCCCTTTTTTCCCTTCCGACAAGTGCCCCTTTTCAAGTCTGATAATTGTCTCCTTTTCTCTCTAATCAATGCTCTTTTCTCCTTCTGATAAGTGCAATTTTAATTCGGATATTTTGCCCCTTTTCGCTTCTAATAAGTGCTCTTTCCCCTTCTGATAGATGCCCCTTTTCAAATATAATAATTGCCCCCTTTTCTCTCTAATATGTGCCCTTTTCTCCTTTAATAAGTGCATTTTCTATTCTAATAAGTGCCCCTTTCACCTTTTATAAATGCCCATTTCCATCTCTGATATAAGCGCCCTATACTCTTCTAATAAGTGCCCCACTGTTTCTTACACAAAGAACTATATATCTATCGTCAGAAAATCGGCTTGGCTTTGCTGTAGTAATGGGGTAACCTCGCTATAGTGTCACAAACTGATTCCCTTTTTCGCTTTATATTCACCCCTTGTAGGTGCCCCCCCTTTTTTAAAGTGCACTTTTTTGCTGGTGCCCACCCCCTCCCCCACTTTGAAAGACGCTCCGCCGCCCCTGGTAAGGGTGCAAAGCACCCAAGCAGGGGCGGCGGAACGTCGTGCTCGGACAATGAAAGTGGGGGTTCACCTTTTGTTAGGCGGACGAAAGGTGCCCCTCCACTTCCATTGTCCGAGCTCGAGTTTCTTTCATATTTTGAACATTGAAAAGCACTTACTACTTTCTATATTTGGATTGCAAAAACCCTGAAAAATATAATTGAGGAATTTCGAATTATCAGGATTTCTTTCGAATGTTGAACCTTTAAAATTTCTATGCACTTTTATCCTGTTTAAGGGGCACAAAATTAACAAGATCCTATAATAAAAACTTAGGTTCTGTCTAAGGCAAAGCAACGCAAGTTAGATTTTTAAAAAATTTTAACCAGTAAATATTTATGCATTATATCCTACCTGAGGCACGAAACTACGAGATCCAAAGCGACCGAGCATGATTAAAATAAAAATCACATTTTAAAACTTTTAAAACACTGTTTCTTATGCACTTTACCCTGGATGGGGCTGCAAAACGACCTTAATGTCCCCCTTTTTTCTCTTTTCCTTTCAATTTTGCGCCCCCTTCAAGTGCCGCTCGGGGCACGTGCTCCCTACCCCTCTTACACCACTGCTGACGGAAATGCTTCCTTTAAAGGCCAAGTTTCGCTTAATTTCGCAAAACAGTTGTATATGCACATCCTGCTCAGTATGCAAATGAGGGAACCAGTGACGTCACCCACTCACTATTTCTTTTGTATTTTATTATGTGAAATATAGAATATATTAATTTCTGCAGATTTCACAATTAGGAAGCTCTCATTGAATTGTGCATAGGTTGCAACAATGGCAATTACACATGTTCAGCGAGGAATCGAACCTTGTTTCACATTATAACAAGGAAAAATTAAAATATTTCGTATTTCATGTAATAAAATACAAAAGAAATAGTGAGTGGGTGACGTCACTGCTTCCCTCATTTGCATACTGAGCAGGATGTGCATACAACTGTTTTGCGAAATTAAGCGAAACTTTAAAATACCGTAACTTTCTTATTTTACATCCTATTTTGATGAAATTTTCAGTGTTATGCTTGTTGGAGTTTTCTCTATTTATTCAAATCCACTTGTTATTAGGGTGGACTTGGCCTTTAAACTTCCAACACTGCTTTATATGTTTTAAAATAATAATTTCAATGGCGGATCTAAGCGATTTGGGGCACGGGAGGGGATACACCCTCCCCTGCAAACACCCAATCTGTGTTCTCTGCCACGACCTAACGAACACAAAGGGGGGGGGGAGACATGTTTACAAATTTGTGTTTTTGTTTCCGCCCCGCTCTTAGCAATATTTTCAGACACTGTATTTGCCGGGGGCAATTTTTGTCTTCTTTCTTGGCCAAGATGTTTAGTTCTGCAAAAGAAATCATTGATCCGCCACTGAATTCTTATCTACTAAAATGACCCAGATTAAGTGTGTGCGTGGTCTTCTAAAGATGAGGGGAAGATTGGGGAGGGGGGGGGGGGGGGATCTGGGGATGACTAGTACATCTATATGTAGTTTTTATTCCACCTCGAAAAACACCGAGCGAACAAATTTGCTGGGTACGCGTGATACATTGTAGGTATGATCGCGCACTGTTGCTACATAAATGTAATGCGTAGCTAGCTAGCTGCGCTAGCTTCATGTATTCTTGTGGGATCAGCGAACTGCACCAATAGTGACATGAAAAAGGAGTAGGTCACCACACAAAACTGCATGAAATTTCGCTTTAGCAATCATGGAGACCAGTACTATCAATGAAGATAAAATACCAGAAGGAATGGTGAGTATGAATTTTTCATTTATTCGTAGACTATGTGCGTATAAATGACAGAAACATACCCTCGACTTGTCAATTACTACCACTTTCATGACTTTGTTCCGAATTCTGCAGTGTAGTGTACACTGCATTAGCATTATTAAGTGACTGTCTGAGGTAGAGAGTGCAGACTGCAGTGTCGTCTCTAAATTTACTAAAAGTAAAACGCGTCATATTATAAGTATTATAAGTATAACTTGTATAACATGAAGAATATGTCTTAGATTTGCACATTACAGGCTATATCATGGTTGAGGAAACCACTTGTACGTTAGAACAGAAAAATAAAGTGCATAGTCTATGGACAGGGAATGATGAATGAGCATGCAGTGAAGCACTTCTGTGCGAGTGAATGGTGGTTTCCTCAACCACAATAATGCCACATTACATCATGATCCAATCATTTCCAGTGTAAATTTGCTGATTTTCAAAGTATATCAAATTCCACTTATTAAGTTAGAAAGAAACTATGAAATGCAAATAAAATTCTTAAGTTTAGATCTAGTTCCACCATGTTCACAACATTACTAGGCACTCCCACAAAAAAATAAAAACAACAGTCACAAATCATGCCTTAAAATATTGATTAATATTCCAATTATCACACAGATGGCTCAAAACTTACCTGAAAATCTCATAAATAGTGAAAAATGAGGGCTAAATAGTCCATATCATGCGCTGAAAAATATGTTGACATATTCTTCGCGCAGCGCATACGTGGCTTATAAGGAATGTACTATCGATAGTCAAAACGATCATCATGTGCGCACGCAAATAAATTGGAAGAAATTCACCCAAAATCGAGGCTGACTGCATGACAAGCCCATATCTATGCCTCTTACATGCATAGGCGATTCACTGCGGCACGGTTATTCAATGACTCATTGATAGATAACAAACTCAACTGCCATAAAATACAAAGATTCTGACACATGCGACTAAAATACATTACTCAAATTATACAATAACAAGGTAAATAGCGATAAAAATGCCTAAAATTGCATACATACCGCCACTTCTTAGCTCCATCAGGGAAAAAATCCTGGGTTTGGTGGGATGCAAAGGGCATCCCCGGATCGACGAACTCACAGACATGCAGAATACGTCATTGATAAACATAGGGGGACCAATCACAGAAAGAAAAAATTTCAGATTCATTCGCTTGTCATTCGCTTAACACAGGCGGTATCGGAAGTGTGTGCATGCATAGCGGGCCGAATCACGCATTCGTTATGGGTGTACTTGCGCGATAGCGCCATCTAGCGTCTGTGGGTTTAGCTAACATTACTTGATGATGATGTCAATCAGTTTTTCCTAATTTTTTGACGGGCCATCTCATGAAATAATCCACCGCTCAATCAGTTGTATACACACTTGCATGTTCGTCTATGGAGGTGGAAAGAAATCACAATCATTGCAGCGCCATCTGTGGGAGCCTTCCGTAATCGACTGACGGATGACAGTGGCTAGTCCTCCTTGCTATCCTATGCATGAGCTTGTAAATAGTCTGTATTATAATGTAAATAGCGTTCAAATGGACGTAAACTGCGGTCAATACACACACACAAATATAGTTTGCAAGAATCTTCAGTCAAATTGAAGGAGGCAGACTTAATTAGAACAATAACAACAACAACTGCAAAGTGAAGGACTATTTCACTAGAAATCTAGAAGTAACTTAGATCTCACTCGTAGGCCCTTGCCTATGTGGGACTGTGTCCAACATTCACTGTCGCAGCAGTCGAAAACAGATAATAAAATTGCTCTAAGCAAGATTTAATTTTCTTAAATTTGCTAGATTACCTGATTCAGGGAGTCTTCAACTCTTACTGTGCCACAAATTTGGGGTTTCAGAGTTGAAAGTGAAATTTTAAATAATTATTTTCCTCTCCTGTATGAATGATCTAGACTGGAAAAGGCCCGCTGATACACACAAAAGCTATTGAAGCCTATTCACTCGATAAAACTATCATGGAGTACATGGAGTACAAGCTATCTTCAGATAAGCTTACATGTAAAAGTGCTTAGATCTACATGTAGATCTAGAATCATGTATCATGGGAATGCCAATTTTTGTTGTTTATTTGTTATGGGTTTTGTTCAGGGTGTTACATTTCTACACACTGAATGTTTATTAATTTATTTCTGTTTGGATTGTCAATTTTAAGTTCTATTAACCCATTGACTGCTGAATATTCACATTCGCATAGAGTTAATACAGGGACCATCTAGTTCCCGAAGGCAATGGGTTAATTTGTTCATAATCCGTCCACTTTTCAATTCATGTAAAGTAATGTCTTCCTTTATTGTGTAAAAGCTTAATTTTTCAACTTTGATATTGGGACATATGTGTCTGTTCGATATGTAAATCTTCATGTTCAGTTGTTTTGTTTTTATGATGTTCCCTTGAAGCTGAAAGTGAAAAATGAAGTTCACTTTCAACTTTCACTTTCAACATTAGAAGCATCAATATCATCATCATCATCATCATCATCATCAACTGGATCATGCAAATTCTCCAGGAGTAGGCATTAGGGCTGCACGATATAGCATTTTGGGTTTTTTATTTGATAATCGTCAGCGTATTGCCAATATGGCGATATATCGTCGCCACCCAAAAATGTACATTTCCATTCACCTAAAGTGCAGCACATCTGAGTTTACTTGGAAAACACCAGGCAGTCTAAAACTGGCACAGAGCAACCAGTACTGTCAATGGCATGCACAGTTTGATTTCAGCAGCTCTAGAATGCATTGGACTGTATTCTGTGACTTAAAACCTGACCAAAGGACTATGTTAAACAAAGGGAACACTAATACTTTAAAGTTAGACTAAGTTAAATCTTGGTCTAACTTTGGTCTATGTTACATTTGACTTTAGACTGAGCTTAAAGTGTACCAATCGTCTTTAAAAAATAATTTGCGTACAGCTAGAATGTATAAAATCAATCCTAAAAAAATTTACCTAGCCTCCTATGGGTTAATGGTTAAGGAGTATGAAGAAAAGGAGGGAAAACATGTCATTTTCATGTTAACCAAAAATTAAATTTTGTTAAAAAGGAGGTTGGCTGAACACAGAAGCTACATGTAGAGGGGATATTTTTATTATGAAAATTGTCATTGGTTCATTTTAGGTCTACTGTACATGTATAGAGTACCGAAGTGATGACGTCACAAAAAGCTATTTTTTCATTTTGACATTTTTTATACCATATCTCAAAGGAACATGGTTAGAAACATCCAGAGCCCAAATTTTATGGCAATTGGCTCATTGGGCCCCGAGATATGGCCGCATGAATACCTCCTTAGCCCCATTAAAGTCAGTGTTAAATTGGCCTGATTCTAAACTGTTAAGAACCAGGCCAATTTACACTGACTTCAGTGGGGCTAATTAGATATTCATATAGCCATGCCTTGGGCCACCATGAACTGAGTCATGTCAAATTTGATGTGTGAACGTTTTCCATCATGCTCTACCTAAATATGGTCATAAAAATACTGAAATACAAAAATCAAAATTTGATGACGTCACACTTCGGTACTCTATACAGTTTAGTTTTAAGTTGAAATCATGTCCCGTAGCTACGTGTAAATGTATGCAATGAATAATGACACAGCTCAGGTAATTTTGTACGCTCCCTTTGCAAATGTCTTTTCTGATGTGCAAATGAGCCTTTATTCTTGTGTGCAAAACTTTGAATTTAAGAGTTATGTTTTTCTGTGTCAAGACAGTGTGTTTGTATGGAAGTCTGACATCAGAAATTCTGGTTCTACAACCCCCCTTCACGCATACATCGGATATTCATTTCTTGCTTTCTTTGGACTGACAACTAAGCCTGAGTCATATCGAATATTTCATAAACCGGGATTCGACGGCTTTGATTCGATCGAATACCGGTTAATCGATAAATGATGTGCGGTGAAAACAGAGTTGCACACAGTTGCACGCAGTGTATGCACCATGCACCGGTGACCGGTCCGCTGGCATCGCGGGCATGGGCTCTCGCTGCTCGAAATTAACGATAGCCCGCTAGCCAATGGCTAGTAAAAATCACAGCGGACGAGCCAAAATCTTAAGTTTCTAGTCCGTATGGCTAGCTAAAATGTCACTAGTGTCGCACGAAGCGATGCTCATTGTCGACACACCCGACAATGATTCAAATTCAAAGAATTAATAATCTTACTTTGTCTTTGGAGAGCTGAATGGAACACGTTTGTTCGATGCCAAAAAAAAAAACAATACGAAATAAACTTTTCGTCGCTCAATATAGACTCGACTTCATTCAGCTTCAGAGATCATTCAGAAGTAATTGCCAATTTGATGAGAGTGTGATATTAGTTATTGCGAATTAAGTAGGAACACTCGTACTCATGCCCGTATTTATCATGTTCAATTATACAATTGTCAAATTGACAATGCAGAGAGAGTGCAAGAAAATTATCGTAAACTTCAGTTCGTAACGACAAAACGACTTTTCCATAGAGAAAGCACAGGTAAAGCGCGACGTCCTCCGCGAGCGAATTAGCGAAAGTTGGCCAACAGTTTGAACTTTGAAGTCGCCTTCACGTTCTCTGCTAGTATATATGCTGTACGTTACGGAGTTTCTTTTTTTATTTGATTTTTTCATGGCGGCTACGGTAGTCAAAAATCTGGCGGACAACAAATCGATGCACCGAATTTGCCAAAACGTATTCGGGAGTCGATGTCTTCGATCGAACACCGGCTAACCAATCGATTCGACTCAGGCTTACTGACAACCATGGAAAATTTGCTGTGATACCCCCCTCCCCCCCCCCCCCCCCCCCCCCTTTGCAATGTAGCATTACCCTTGTCAGTGATCCTCATCACCCAAAAAATTGTTTTAGAATGAAATACATGAATGTAGTAAATACCAAAATCAATTGGAATATATAACACTAGTACATGTATGTTCCACTGAACATCTGTTGCTACATTCAGTTTACTTTAATTGAAAAAAAATTCAAGGAGATAGAATCAGAAAGTTATTACAGTGTTTCATTTATTTAGAATCAACTAGACCTCACTGCTTGCCCTGGGGAGCGTTTCATCAAGCGTTTTGTCACTGATATTTACTGACAAATTTGCTCTCAGCCAATCAGATGCATGGATTTCAGTAGCTTATAACAGTTGTCAGTAAAAATCACTGACAAAACGCTTGATGAAACGCTCCCCTGAAGTAGGGCTTTTATGACATCGATGTCTTCTGACATTTCATACTTCATTTGCCAAGAAAAGTTGAGCTCTATCCAATTCCAAGATGTGTCTGCTTGTCTGCAGGTTAAAATTGATTAATTAGAATGCTATAAAACCAGAAAATTTAGTGTGCAAGAAACTATAGTGAATGGTCTAGATGTCAGATGTGGACAGTGACGGTTTCATGCCACAAAAGATATGAATCCCAACAATACATTTTAAAAAAAATTGCAAAAGTTTCAAGCCTTGAAAGCACTGACGGTTAACTTTCCAGAAAGTTTCTGGTTTTAAAGTGGTCAGAATTGCAGATTAGAGATGCTCTAAAGATCATGAGATAATGTGTGAAGCAGAGAATCTAGTGGAAGTGGGTATTAAGTAATTATCCTCTTGGATAGTTAGTTAAGGAGGAAATAAACAGAAGCATGAATATTCTGTACATGGATTATGGAGGCTCTGAAAAAAAAATAGATTGATTTGAATCAAGCCTCGTTCACATATATGCCACAGTAAACTGCCACGGTTTACAGAGTATGTGAACATGTAAGTGAACGGAAATTCTCATCAAAATGTTCAATTGTTATTATATTGAAATATTAATCCAGAGGTCCTTTAATACATTCTTAATTTGAATAAATCATATGCAATGGCATTTACATGTATCCTTGCTCATTTACTGTCACATGTGATATATTCAGGGACAGCAATTGGGGATGGGGGGGGGGGGGGGGGGGGTGGGACTTGGCCTTTGAATTGTTAAATGGGATTGTAATACCGGAAACATTTAAAAAACAGAAACTCTGAATACAAAGTTTGTTATACTACATGTAGTTCATGATTTAATGCAAAGTGTGTAATGACTTTATCTTGTCTCCTATTAGTTTCAGCATTTACATTGTGCATCCAACTTGAATTCATGTGAAGTATATGATTGAATTGCCTTTATTTTATTTTTCTTTTAGACCATAAAACTACGTTCTGTATCAAAGGTAAAGGAACCGTCTCCCAATTACCAAGAAGAGAAGGACTGCTGCTTAGAATACTTTGACAAATGGATTGAGAATGAACAACTAGAATTTGTCCAGGCACTGATCCTGCGTATGTGTCATTACCAACATGGTCAAATCAATGCTTTCCTTAAACCTATGCTACAGAGAGACTTCATCACAGCACTGCCAAGTAAATCCTTCTTTCATTCTCTACTAATATTTTAGACTATTACCCCATTTATGCTGGGGGTTGGAGCGCCCCAGGACTCGGTTCAGAAGAATTTAGGCCACTCCAAGGGGTATCCCCACGACCAGTCCAGGGGCGCCCCAACTCCAGTATAAACGCTCGCAGTGATTTAGGCCATTCTAGATTTGTTAACCCCATTTAAACCGGAAACCGTATACTGCTTCCAGGTTACACATGTTTAGTAAAAGCGCACGCTGTATGCATGAAGTGGCACATTATGTGCAGTTAGCTAGCGTGCGCTAGGCAAGGGGGGGGGGGATAGGTTTTTGAACAAAATTGGACAAGCAATAAGAGAGTTATGACTTTTGGAAAGTTGTAATCACTATACATATGAGAATTTCAAATTGGCCGAATCGATAATGTTCTGGACTGGTCTGGTAACTCGTTAAGGATCACGGTTAGATCTGTCATCAAAATTTTCATGCCAATAAATGTCTGTTCATTTCTCTAGAAGGCTTTGAGACACATATTACAATACAGTTTTGGCAGATATGTACTCACATACAAATATATTTCAAAATTCATTTTCTGAGTGATAAAATTGAGCTTTTTTACAACTCTTTTCTGCCAGACCTCTGTTACTGAGTTCACCCAATTGGAGTTTTTGTCTGGTTCATGTCTGGCTTGGCTCAAAACTTTGTGTTTTTGGTGTGTACATTTTCTTTAAGGGGTCTGTAGGGCAGCACTTTAAAAGTTTTCCAATGGCAATTGGGACATATATTCTGCATCTTTAAAACACACAGCTTGATTTTGAATAAACTTGACAGTCCAATAAATAAATCTGTGGTAAAGGGGATTCAATTTGTTCAGATGTGGTACCAGGCCCACCACCCTTTCCGGGCTCCAACCTTTAGTTTTTCACCAAATCAAAATGCTGCCCTGATAATTGTGCAATACAGGTGAGACTACCCTGGGCATTTCCCTTCTCTTGTTATGATTTCAGGGATTTTTTCCCCTTCATTTTGTTCCTTATATTTTTATACTTCCTAATTCATCAAACTGATCGAAACCTTTCCCTCTAATTATTCACAAAAGCAGTTGATTTTTGTTGTTATTGTTGCAAAGACTGCAAATACCCGTAATTTCAAAATACATGTAGTACATTGTAAGTAAACAAAGGATACTGTCTGTTTGAATCCAGAAGGGTGTGAACTCATAGGCCCGTATTATTAACTTAAACCATGGTCTAAATGTGTGGTTTAAGTTAGTTTAACTATGGGTAGCCAAAAATGTCAAAACTTTGTTTATATAGTATGTTCCTGGATTCTGGTCTCATGCTTTAACAGTCCAGAAAAATATTGTACTAATCATTCCCAGACAGTTTTTAATAGTTTGAGTACCAAAAATGCTGATAAATTGAATATCTACTGTTAGAGATTTGTGTCACATTTGGCTGCCCAGAGTTAAACCACACATTTAGACCATGGTTTTAGTTAAACCGGAGTTCAGAATACGGGCCATATACTTTAACACAGAGTTAATACCCTTCTGGCTTTTAACAGACGATAATTATGTAGTAGCAATGGTATGTACATGTATAGACAGAGATATTGGGTGGAAAACAATTTTTGATAATATTGACTTCTAAAGATGTGTTTATATGATTTATTTCATTGGTGATCTGACATTTGCTCCAGGGATCATTTCTCCGGGCTTTATTTGATCAAAGATACAGCATTAGGCTTGAGTTGTAAGGTTTAGGGTTAAAGTTCAGAAAATTATTTGGTCCATGTACAGAGTTTGGAATTCATCTGGGGTTGGGCTTTAACCGCGGAGCAATGATTGTCAGAGCATGTAACCATTTTCATTAAATCAAGTGAAAGTTCTTAAGTTAATACACAGAGTCTTTCTCGCGCCTTGACTCTGTTGATTATTTACGCCTGTAAATGATGCATTTTTTGTACTGAAGTATCATTTCCTGAAGAAGCCTTATAGGCGAAGTATTGAAACTTTTGTTTGTCTAACAGAGTCATGTATTCTGTGTCTCTCTCTATTTTTAATCTCCGTCGCAGAATTTTTTGAACGTTGGTAAAGGCCGTGTATATGTGGTGAAAACCTGAAATTTGTTTTTCTTGGTGCATCTACATGTAGCACTTTGTATACAACATAGAGACTAAATAGAATACATTTGCTTTAATCAGCTTAGAAAGCTACATGGAGAACAAAAGGTGTGGATATCTCCTTTGTAATCCTCTCTTTTGGGAATTCCCAATTTCATTCTTTTAACATGAATATGTGGGGATGGTATATCAAGTGTGTTTCATACAATTCAAACTAATAATAAACCTATCTAAACGAATCAGTTATGGTGAGCACTAATCAAATTCCAAAATTTAAAACATGTACGTGTTCAAAAACCTCCTCCAATTTTACTTAACTTGATCTCACAAGAATGAATGCACTAACACAATCCAAATAATTGCTGGTGGTTTAATGTTTGTATTCACCAAAACAATTAATTACAATCAATAAAATAGACTTCCGTAAAGGTAAATGCCTATGTTATGGTACAGGTGGCTCTGTATTTATAGCGAAAGGCCGCCGCTGTAAAACATGCATAAAATATGCTAAGCATAAGGTAATTACATCTGGTTAATGTAGAACCTTATGTCTTTTAAAATTTGTAAATACATGTATGAAAATAATTTATCCTTGTAATATTCATAACTGAGTGAACCAGCTGGCCTGTAACTTATACATGTAGTTAATGGTGACAGATGAATCTAGGAAGAAAAAAAATGAAATTACATGTACATATGATTTCTAGATAAAACTTTTTAGAGGTTGTACTCTACCCTTCTACATGTCTAAGTCTATACAAAAATCAGGAAATTGAGGAAATTTATGTTTGAAAACCAATTTTGCTTGTCCAGTACTACAAACCACATGTACATTTGATGCAATACATTATTCCAGGTTTAATATTGCTCATTCTCAATCATTTGAAAAATAAAATAATATAAGGATGAAGCATCTGTTGTTCAAATTTTGTTTAGATCTTTATGGAAGAATCAAAGCAACACTTCAAACACTGCCTTGATTGTTATTACGTCATGCTGTTACATACCGAACAATGACTTTTTCAATGGTTACACCCTATCCAACTTGGCAAGGATTTTCTATTGCTTCCTCAGACTCTGTGAGAAAGAACAAAAATAGATCATATTATTATTTGCCATGGCATTATGCTTCAAGGTATTCTACATCCACCATAGTTTACAATCAATAGTATGTACAGATATATGTACATAATAAAATAAGGTGTTTTATGCCGATGTTGACACAGAAGCCATGCCATGTAAACAGCATGCTTCCCCTTTGGGAGGTGAACTTATTAAAGGGATACTCAACCGCAGATTGTAGACTTTTTTATGCCGCGAGAGGGCAATGTGATCGTTACCTGATCATGCCGTTGCCCCGCGGAGCGCAAACTTCGGACAGACTGGTCGCCGCGCAACATGCACGCTCTGCCTGAGCTTGACTTTTCGTGCGAGATTCGGTCAGCTTCGTGCAGTCTGAAATATAATCCCAGCAGTTCGATGCACAAACTTTGTGTACGAGTGAACAGGGCTTACGCAATCCTGACTTTCCCCACGGTCGCCTGGGGGGCGTTTCATGAAAGGACTTGTCAGATATATTTTATCCGACAAATTTGCTCTCAGCCAATCAGATGCAAGGATTTCAGTAGCTTATAACAGTTGTCGGATAAAATATCTGACAACTTCCTTTCATAATACGCTCCCCTGGTGGCGTATTCCTTTATCCCTTTAAAGGGAAATCCAACCTTAATGGCAAGTTGGTCTGAAAAAAAGAGGAAAAATCAGAGAAGCAGATTGGTGAAAGTTTGATTGAAATCGGACAAGCAATAAGAAAATTATGAATTTTTGAAAGTTGTAGTCATTATATGGGAATTTCAAATTGGCCAAATATCTTATGTCCCTGTGATCTAGTTGCGGACAACTCCCCCATAGCTCCAACACACAAAATGACTAAAATGTCATTTTGTTCAAAATGTATTACTTAGTAGGACCTTTTTCTTTAATGAGGACCTATATGTATAACAATATGCTATCTCCAACATATTTTGAGTACTGCCTCGAGGGTAAAGGCGCTTCGAAGAAAACCGCAAATTAATGATATTTTAGTGTACGACAAATGGGAGAGTTGTCCACAAATTTGTCACAATCGACTCTCCAAACTGCCAATTTGAGATTCGCATACACTGTAGATGTAGTGATCTCATTTTTCAAATATCCATAATTTTCTCATTCTTTGTCCGATTTCTTTCAAACTTTCACTATCCCGTTTTTTCTTATTTTTCTGCTTTCACACCAATCCACTTATTACCAAGGTTGGATTGGCCTTTAAATTAGGGGTTACATATACTGTATAGTATAGGTCATAGCAGTCACTTTACATGCAAATATTAGGTATCTAGTTATATAAAAGTACTATATTTCGAAAACAACATGTATTGATACGTAACATGGAGCACAACGTATGGATTCAAGTTGACCATATTATAATATGCACTGGATTCTCTTGAACTATTTTCATATTTGCTTTCTAGTTTATTCCCTTTAATGTGATATCATTGTAAGGATTACTGCATTTTGCAGAAGGTGAATAATAGAATGTGAATGAATTGATGTTTTGTTAATTCATAGGAACTGAATTTATGTTTCTCTTCTCTTTTTCATTAGAATTATAATAACTGAACATGTCATTATGGGAATGTTATCTTATAAACTATGGCAAGTTCTGCAAATAAATATTTACTGTAAACTCAAAAATTTTCACGGTACATTAATTTTTGCGGGTTTCGCGCTATTTTCGGCAAGAGCGAATTCTAGAACTCGCGAAAATATTAGCATGATTTTCCTATGCGGTTTGAATTGTGCGCTTCAGCACACCTTTTTAAGTGTGTGTGTGTGTAGTTGTGCATGCCGTATGCATTTGAATGGACTGCGTCTGTGTAAATTATTAAATGGAGTGGGTGTACCTACAAGCGAGCAATTGTGCAGCGCGAATTTAAGAACCCACAAATATGTTTTAAGGTCGTTCAGAGCGAAAATTTAATCACGCAGAAATAACAGCGTTTACAGTATAGCAAAGAAATGATTTTAGGCATATTACATGTGTCTAGAAAGACAATTGGTATTAATGAACATGTAGATGCACAGCCAAGATAACAATTCTCTACAAAGCAATGACCAGTGAATAGTCAGGGTGTTACATACAATACCAATTTATGATTTTCATTGATCACAATCATCATCATGCCTGCTGTACCTTATCATTAGGTACTTATCTTCTTCACATTGTCTGCAAAATTAATATATGTATATCATTCTTATCATGTTTATAAATCTTCAATTCTAAGAATAGCTATATATCCATCTTTATTCCTTGTGAATTAGTTTGTGATATCAGTGAACATGGACAATTTGAAATTCTGAGTAAAGCATAATCCAAGAAATTGTACAAGAAAAAGGCTATATATTTAATAAGATTGATTGAAACCTGATAATCTTTGTGTATCAAAATAGCTACCTTAAATATTCAGATAAGTGTTGTATCCTAGATCCCCTGTGTTGAATACACATTCAATAGGTTGAGGGTCAAGTTTTTTAATAATAATGTGTCATAATAATAATAATAATAATGATAATAATATGAAAAATATATAATGTAATGTTACCCTTATCGCCTTTTAGTAATTAATATTGAAGACAACTTAATGATAAAGAACATCCACAACATTAAAATGAAACATGCAAATCCACTGCATTAAAAGAAAAAAAAATGAAGGAAACTCATTGATGATTTATAACACAGCCAGATGTATGTTATTTCCCATCTGTTATTTGCTCACTACTCCTCTTAGGATATTAAGTAAATAATTAACGTTGGTGAAGGTGATGGGACAAACTATCACTTCCAAGGCGATCTGGATTCGCTGAGGAAAGATAGCGTTTTACATTAAGATCGACGAGGAAGTGATAGTACGTCTCATTACCTGATATCAAAAGGTGATTATTTGCTTTATATTCCACATCTGAAACATTTGACTGGTACGAGAAAGACAATTATTCTCTACTTCTCGAAAAAGACATTTATGATTTAGGCCCGAATAAATTCACAAAAGATATTAAAACCACCATAAACCCCTATCATAAACCGTACCCCTACCTGGGTGCACAAGTGTTAAGCGCGCGATTGGGCAAAGTGCGCTTATTTTAGTACGCCTATGGAGCTATTCGTAAAGGTCACACACTTTTCATTTTGACCATTTGTAGAGGTCACGCACTTTCATTTCGCGCTACCCAAAATATTGATAACGCATTGTGACTCTGTAATGGACTGAAGAGATTAGCGAAACACATTTACTATCCCGTCAAGGTCACAAACTTTTCTTCTCGGGTCGATTGATATGGGAAAAACCATGTTTTATCACATGATTACCTTTTGACCAATCTAACAGCAAGATTCTTGGTATGTGGAATATAATGCTAGTTACATTTTTTTTTTAAATATGGCATATGTTTATTTCAAACATGATCCATGGGGCCTTCTCCAAGAGGAAGAAGGAAACATAACATGTGCGATGGGATGGGATGGGAAGTGACAACGACACTGTTACAATGATGCATCTAGCCTGAGCAATGAATATTTCAGGACATTTGCATCATCGAGGGATTATGGCTGTATAGAGAATAGGTGCATCAATTTCTGTTTCCGTTGAATGCAGCGTAAGGCTTCAAGTTTCCAGGGCAGGCAGACAAGATGAAGGGTTTTATAGTAAAAGCATACTTCAAGACGTGTTTACAATTTATGACTGGTTTTGTAATTTAAAAGGGGATTGTTCTCTGAGGTAGAGAGTAGATCGGCATGTTTAAGTTTGGTAAGTATAGAAATATGTTTGTGCATGGCCTGAAACATAGGTGTGTCTATATAAAAATAACTAGAGGAACCATGTGCTTTCGTGAAGAAGCCTAGACATGGACATCGCTGTTTACTGTAATGTAATAGAGAATGCATACCAGGACTAAAAGAAAAATGTTGTGTGAGGGACAATAAAATTTATTCTTACATGTATTTTACTTGTGAGGATGTTCAGTTGATTTAGTCTATGAGTAACATTGACAAATGTGATTGTGAGTTTTAGTGATTTTATTGTAATCATGCAAAGAAATTCAGATCAGCTCAGTTTAATTTTAACTTGATGTAAGATCAGTGGCAATTATTAGACCGATTCCACCCTTTCAGACTCATTATCTTGACTAATTTTTTTAGTACAGAATCCATTGTTACCTTTTCTCTGTACATGTATATCACATCACAGGTCAAATACCTGGAACATGCCCCTCAATCCTACACCCTTTTTTTTCTTTCAAAATTAAAGGGAAATCCAACCTTAATGGCAAGTTGCTCTGAAAGAAGAGGAAAAATTAGAGAAGCAGATTGGCGAAAGTTTGAACAAAATCGGACAGTTATGAATTTTTGAAAGTTGTAATCACTATACATATGGGAATTTCAAATTGGTCGAATAGGTAATGTCACTGTAACGTGGAATATTTTGCGGTGTGGAAATTTTTGCGAATATTTTTGTTTATGTATTCTTTTGCCCATGAGCCTAGCGTCGGCGAAATTAAAAATACGTGAAATTCACTTTACTCAGCCGAGCGCGAAAAATTAATTACGTGAAAATTTCCACTTTTACAGTAATTGCGGACAACTCCCCCATTCGCTCCAACACACAAAATGACTAAAATGATATTTTTGTCAAAATGTATTAATAGGACCTTTTTCTTTCATGAAGACCTACATGTATAACAATATGCTATCTCCAATATAATTTGAGTGCTGCCCCGAGGGTAAAGGCACTTCGGAGAAAGCTGCAAATTAATGATATTTTTATGTACGACGAATGGGAGAGTTGTCCACAAGTTTGTCACAATCGACTCACCGATTGCCAATTTGAGATTCGTATAGATGTAATGATCTCATTTTTCAAACATCCATAACTTTCTTATTCCTTGTCCGATTTCACACTTTCACCATCCTGTTTTTCTTAGTTTTCTGCTTTCACACAAATCAACTTTATTACCAAGGTTGGATTTCCCTTTAAACAAGAATTTGTGGTTTGCATTTTTTTTCTTTTATGTTTTCTCACAACCTTTGTATGCATATTCTAATGAATCTATTTGATGTCAATGAAGATGTACTTTTCAAAAATCAGTTTGAAATGGTGTGTCTAAAATATGATATTATGTAGTACTTTTGAACATATCTGGGATTTTTTGAAATACTACCAGTATACATGTACATGTACATGTACATGCAGTGAGGGATCAGGGCTAACTCAGGTTAAGTTTAATACTGGTGACAACTCAGACTCAGCTGAAAATCAAGGCAGAATGCACCATTAGTTTTTTCCTTCAATACATATTCGTTTTTTTCTTTCAAGAGTGCTAAGAGGTGAAATCTTTGAAAAGCCTATGATATTTAAACATAATTAGAGGTCAGTTGAATGTAGCATGCAATTCAACCCTTAAAACCGAGTTGATCCTGATGCCAAGGCCCAAGATTAATTCAATGCTACAGCAGTGGAACATATTGCAACTCTTGCTGAATTCATCTGACACATAACTTGTATAAATTCATTAATTTATGTATTTTCTCAAATGTATTTTTTGTTTAATACAGAGAAAGGTTTAGATCACGTTGCTGAGAAGATCTTATCATATCTTGACTCCAAATCTTTGTGTGCTGCTGAAGGTGTTTGTAAAGAATGGAAACGAGTGATATCAGATGGTATGCTATGGAAGAAACTCATTGAGCACAAGGTTAGAACAGACAACCTATGGAGAGGATTGGCTGAGAGAAGAGGATGGTAAGTCACATTAATGTTCAAAAGAAAATGGATTTCCTTGACTAGTGTCTCCTGAAGCCTCCTTCAGACAGGACTCCGTAAATCGACTTTAAAACCCCACAGCAGAATGAAACCATTTTAGATTTAAGTGAATGCAAAGTGGGAAGGAAAAAAGAGTACCTACTCCCAACAAATGCCCCTAAGCATATCGGTGCTCATTACATCTGTGTGAGAAAATTATGTGAAACGCACAATGTACACTTCCATACATGTACATGTCATTTTTTTAATAGCATACTGCAACATTTTTTTTAAGGTGATATACCGCATCATGTGTTAAGGTGGCTTTACAGTGTGAAACCACCTCAAAGCTTCTTGATTGATAGTCTGCTCAGTTGATTTCCTCCAAATGCAGTATACTTCTTCCACAAAATGTTCATAATTATACTTTTGCTTTGGGATATATAAGGAGTAAAAGTCAGAAATTGAAGTAAATGCCTTTTTTATTGTTATCTTGTGCAAATAAATATGTTGATGCTGTAATTCTAAGGTTTGAGGGATAACTTGCACATTTCCATTCCCCCAACCCACCCCTGGATAGAGCAGAGATTGTACGTACATTCATAACATGTACTTGTAAAATCAAATAATTCTATTAACCTTTATGCATTTCTAACTTTGCTACATTGTGTAATAAATAATCCATACATTGTAATAACTAATTTAGTTTCATTTCTTACAAAATACTTATACATGTAGATACAACTAAATCATATTTGATGTTAGAATTTAAAGGTGTAATGAACTTTTTAAGCACAAGAACACACATTTACAGTTTTAGTTCTGTTGATGTTGGGGGAAAAAATGTACAATATCAAACAAATTTTCTACATGTTCAAAAATACAAATAAATGAGATCTGCTAAATGATTTTTGTTTAAAAATTATATTATATGTGGAAAGAAAGATAAAGTAAGACAGCTACACACAGTAGTCTCAACATATAGTCTCATAAAACACAAATTGTACTTACTACATGTACATGTAGTGAATGTGATATAAACTTTGTTTAAAAAGGGGTTATTTTTTTTATGATACTGGCCTAAACAGCCCATCTTCTGCATAATAGATATTGCAGGATTAATTTTCAGCAGGATTCTTTAGTAATTTAATACTGTAACGTAACTCAAGGTCAGCTTGCTTAAATTTGTGGAAACATTTTTACCTTCGCTGTAGGGAGTGATATTCTAATATCACAGAAGGCATGTATGAGTATACACTGTGCCCCCAAATTATGGGAATATTGCAGATGTTTCACCCTGATTCATGAATCTCAACATGCATGCACACAATATTTGATCAATTTCAGTATGGATGTATCTACATGTACATGTAAATTTACATGAAATATGTGTATGTACTAACATGGAAATATATCTGAAAGTTGAATATTGACATATTAATATTCATGCCTTCATGTATATACATGTAGGCACTTACATGTACAGTACATATGTGATATTAATGTACACCTGCATAGAAAAAACAAAACAAACCTCACACCACAAAAAAAACACAAAAAACAGGGAAAGAAACCTATCACAACTGTGTTATAAATAGAAAATAGACTTTAGACTTTGTGTACAACTGCAAGTTGTACGTTTCAACACAATAATACTTACATTGTGCATTCGTGTAAATTTATTAATTTAAAGGTTGTATTTGGACATGTAACCTGCATAGATTATGCATTATGAAATATAATATCAATGCGACACTCTGTATTGATGTGTTGATATAATCTGTGTCAGTGTGTCTCCATTGTCATGTCCAGTATGATATGGACAGCAAGGCCATTACACAGTGTTAGTCATCCACCCTCAATTAGTCATTCATCATTTCATTCACAGTGTGCTTTATATACAACACTACTCAATGGGTTTTAGAGACGAGGGGTAGCTGTACATGTACCATTCATGGTACTGTAACCCCCATGTGATCTGTACTGTATACAGGATTTGTGATTGGCATCTCATTCACTCATTATTTCAGTCAATGTGAATTTCATTGTGTAAATTAGGCTGTGCAAGTCGTTCTTCATATTTACTATTTACATTTCCAATTAATTATGTTGCTGCCTTTTACAGAGTTTCATTCTGTACATCAATCTGTACAAAAAATTTAATGCTACATTATATGAGAGCGTAATGTTTATGAAACTTAATTTCTTGTCCATATTTGCTATTGTATCATATACATGTGTACATGTAATAAACAAACTGTACTTTGCCTTTTTACTCCTCCTTTGTTTACTCATGTGATGAGCTTCGAAATGAAAATAGTTCTCAATATTTACAAATAATCCTCAACCTATTCCTGGAAATTAAATTTAAAAAATAAAACCCTACCGCTGTCTTATTTACATGTCTTATGCAGGGTTCATAACTTGGCTTTTGTAGCCTCAACATTGCACCCCCCTCCCTCCTATGATGGCTTGTAAAAGTTTCATGATATTAATAGGTGTAACCTAAGGCAATGCCAAGGCAATGTGTTATGCGCTATACAAGAACTGAATATTATTATTTATTATTAACATGATATGTCTACCTTGACCCTATTTCTTACTGTATGTGTTATGAAGTGTTCATATCACATACATGTACACTTACCTGTTATATAACATCTGCCTTTCTTCCCTCCTATTGTTTTATCATACAGGGTTCAGTACCTATTCAAACCTAAACCAGGTGACCAGCAACAAGGCGATTCATTCTTCAGGAAACTCTACCCAAGAATTATTCAAAATATAGAGGTAAGTTCATAACTGAAAATGTTTTTCTCTTTACTTTAACCCCTACCATGCCGTGGGCGGCAAATCCCGCCCAAAAAGTTGAGTGTTGAACATTTCGTTTAGGCTCAGAATGGCTTGAAAATTCTTCCTCACACAGAAACCTATGCCTTTAATATATATATACCTATGCAATATATCTTTGCCCAGTTTGCTCAAGAAAAAAGTCATTGAAAGTTAATATTTAACTCTTGAAAGTTCATTTTTGACAATTGCTCAAAAATTTGGTGGCATGGAAGGGGTTAAGGATATTGAACATGACTAGAGATGTGTTTTATTTTTAAAGAATATTGGACACAATTGGACATATTTTCTTTTTCTAGTTTGTAATATTTGAACACAGATTTTTTTCTCTGTTTACCTTTAGAATATTGAACATAACATGAAATGTTTTCTCTCTTTACTTTTAGAATAGTGAACACAACTTGAAATGTTTTTCTCTGTGTACTTGTAGAATAGTGAACACAACTTGAAATGTTTTTCTCTGTGTACTTGTAGAATAGTGAACACAACTCGAAATGTTTTTCTCTGTGTACTTGTAGAATTGTGAACACAACTCGAAATGTTTTTCTCTGTGTACTTGTAGAATAGTGAACACAACTCGAAATGTGTTTCTCTGTGTACTTGTAGAATAGTGAACACAACTCGAAATGTTTTTCTCTGTGTACTTGTAGAATAGTGAACACAACTCGAAATGTTTTTCTCTGTGTACTTGTAGAATAGTGAACACAACTCGAAATGTGTTTCTCTGTGTACTTGTAGAATAGTGAACACAACTCGAAATGTTTTTCTCTGTGTACTTGTAGAATAGTGAACACAACTCGAAATGTTTTTCTCTGTGTACTTGTAGAATAGTGAACACAACTCGAAATGTTTTTCTCTCTTTTCTTGTAGAATAGTGAACACAACTCGAAATGTTTTTCTCTCTTTACTTTTAGAATAGTGAACACAACTCAATGTTTTTCTCTCTTTTCTTGTAGAATAGTGAACAGAACTCGAAATGTTTTTCTCTGTGTACTTGTAGAATAGTGAACACAACTCGAAATGTTTTTCTCTTTACTTTTAGAATATTGGCCATAACTTGAAATATTTTTCTTGGTTTACTTGTAGAATATTGAGCACAACTTGAGATGTTTTTTTTCTGTCTTCTTGTAGAATATTGAACACAACTGGAGATGTTTTTCTCTGTTTTCTTGTAGAATATTGAACACAACTGGAGGTGTGGTCACCATGAGCTGTATCGAATCCAATGTCACAGTGAAACATCTAAAGGTGTCTACTGTCTTCAATATGATGATACAAAAATCGTTAGTGGTCTTAGAGATAACACAATCAAGGTGAGAATACAAGAATTTCCATTTGGATTTGAAATTATTAAAGGTTTGTAGTTAACAAAGAAGGTTGAGCTCTGGAAAAGGTGTAAAATTATTTGCAAGCTTTCTCATTCTTTTCTTGTCAGTTTGTAGGAACTTCATATCAGAAATGTCCCCTAAAAAGGATTGCTCTTTAAATGCCCTCACATGCGGAATATGATGAGAAATAACTGAATTGTTTGGGCCGAACATTCATGCCACATTTGTGTGCGGTCCCATATTACCCATTTCTGTGTGCTGTGCACATGCTTTTCAGTGAGATCGGGTCAATTTCTTGTCATTTCCAAAACCTCAAATGATGAACCAATTCTTATGTAGACATGATCAACCTTTCACAATTGCTTTGTAATCTCATGACCAGAACTCAACTTTATCTTATTAGAGCTTATTTATTGGAATGTACAAGTTTAGGATTTAATTGCATAATGAATGATATTCAGTAGATGTAGCAGGAAGAACATAGGACATTAATGAGTTCACAGTAAATTGATGGATGCTATCTTAAAAGGAAGATGTAACCATTGAAGGTAGAGGTATGTCTTGAATACTAAATGAATCCTCTTCTAATAAGCCAGTTCATAATATTAGAACGTGGTACAAATGACCCTCAAATGATCCCAGTTTGTACGGGCACGCACATATGATTTGGTGGATGTGCTATTGTTTTACAAGTAAAATCATAAAACAACAGTGTAAAGAGGTCAATTGTAATCGGTACAAATGACCATTATCTGCATAAGCCCAAATTGTAATTACAAACTGGCTATTCAGGGTTCTTGCAAGTACATAGCATCCCAGGTGCTATTCAGTGTGGGGAACTTAAATACCAAGGGTACATTCTCTCTGACAAGGGTTCTGACAAAGGTCATAAGAATGTGAATACATACTTTTCAACCTACAAAATCACTGAGGAGGTTCATCTGATAGGTGATGTTATGTTGAGAATTAGTTCTTTCTTCACGTTCAGTAAAAAAAACTTACCTGTTTCGGTAAGCTGTGCTGCAAGCTTCTTCAGACCTCTGTCTTAGCTGGCGCTGTCGCTGATGCAGCACGACTGTACTGATGACATTGTTGATATGAAATCTCTGCAGATTAGTGACTATCAAGTATACCAACGATACAGTAAATATTACATATCAAGCTGTTTCTGCCTTTTCAGGCAGTATCCTAGTCCTAGGATTCAATATTTTTACACAATGCTTTATTGTTAACTTATCAATCAATAAATGAAGTATATGTATGTGATTAAATGAATGCTGTCATTTGGGCATTTATTGTCCTGTCTTGAAATTCTGTTGAGATTGTTTTGTATATTATTTCTAGATCTGGGACAGACAATCTCTGCAATGTAGAACAGTATTAATGGGTCATACAGGCTCTGTGCTGTGTCTACAGTATGATGATAAAGTCATCATTACAGGCTCCAGTGATTCCACTGTCAGGTATGTCATACTCAATTCTATTTGATAATCCCATTTAAGCATTTTGATATAGTCTTAGATGGGTTGATATACTTCAAGGCTACCGATCACCAAAAATATTAAGCTCCATATGTTAGAGTTTCCATGTCGCTGTACTATTTAAAAAATATGGGCTTCAAATATTACTTCTATAAAGAGATATTGCAAGTTTAACCCTATTCCTACTGGGGGGGGTCAATTTGACCCCCCCCTCGACATTTTGCGCGATAATTCTGCAACGCGCAAAGATTTTGCCGCGCCATTTCATGACTTTTTTCTTTGAAGTCTCCCGCATATTTTGAGACCAAATTTGCGATGTCCAGGTAGACCGTTCCGAAATTACATAATGTTTTGTACATGCACGTCGGCCCCAAAACAGCTCAAATTTGTGATTTTGTGTGCAAATCCAATGCAAATTCTGTTTTGGGGTTAAATTGATATTAATTAGATTATTTCAAATTTAAATCATTGAAATTAATTTATTCTAATGTAAATAAGCTTGAAAAACTGTCCCCAACAAATTTCGGCAAAAAAACAATAGAAAACAAAAGATCGAAAAAACAATAAAATACATAAGAAATTAGCAAAACAATAAAAAACATAAGAAATTAATTTTGATTGTCGATTTTTTTTGCAAGGAAATTGTTCAATGTGTCTTGAGGAATACTGACACAAAAAATTAGCGTTCTTTCAGCCTTTTTTATGGAGTTACAGGCAAAAACATAAATTCATGCATAAATTTGCATAATTAATTAATTAAAACTAGAAAATCAATAATTTCCTTAAATTTAACTTTATAATCTTGTAGCTTACATCCGGCTCTATGTTCAGGCAAAATTTCGCGGCAATCGCGCAATCAGCGGCCGAGATCTGAAGGGGGGGTCAGATTGACCCCCCCCCCCCCCCCAGTAAAAACAGGGGGTCAAATAGCCCAGTTGGAATAGGGTTAAAGCTCTCAACAAACATTAAAGTGACTTGTGAGCAGACTAGCATTTAGACACGCCAACAAAGAATAAGGCCCACAGGCTCCGCATGGAAACCAAGTCAGAGTTGGGTTCTGTTGATCTATAGAATGCCAGGTAAACGTTTTGAAGGTTGATTTGATACTTTGTAGCTGTAGGTGATTGGTACACTTTTATCTTTCATGAGAGGATAGAGGGTAATAAATGTTATTTAACTTTATACTGTGCCAAGGGTTTCAGCTCTCTTCAAAGTTTTACCACAATGTGATCAATATATGTAATAATATATATCTAGCGCTTTGGGCCACTTTGGGAAATGCGCGTTATAAATGCCAGGTATTATTATTATTATTACATAACTTGTAGGAAATTTATTACCATTTCTTATACCAAACATCATTACTTTACCCAACTTTAATATGTATAAGATTTATTGAAAATTACATTTGAGTTTCTTTTCTGTTCATTATTTTTTGGTTTCTCATTTGTTTACTATTGTTTAATGTTGAAATAAGGTAATATCTTTTTGAATATCGGCAGCTTTCTCTGAAAACTTCTATGGTAGCATATAATTATAATCATATATCTAGAATGCTTGATTTATGCTCAAAATTTTCATATATACATTGACCACCATATACCTTTCCTGTGGTCGAGCAATTGGTGAATGAAAATGACAAGTCTATCTGTCACATATACACATGTACGTGCCATCGGCACTTAAAGAGTTAACAGAACTGATCATTACTAGAGTGCATAATGGTAACAGATATTATCTATGTATTTCACAATGCACAGAGCCTAAAATAATGAATAAAATGATATGATATGAATGATAATGAATAAAATTAAACAAGGCTACCATATTATAACCCCACATGGATATTTTGTGGTGATATAGGGAAGTAAGTATTAAAGGGGACTTTAATTCTGGGTTGATGGATTTATTCCAAGCCATCAGGATCGGTATAGTAATAATTTATTTTATAGCTCTAAATGTGACATTTTATATGTATATATGAAAAGGCTTTGATTGACCTTTAAAGGGATATATGATTGACTGGAATAAATATTCATTGTGAAATTTTTAAGCATGGAAACACGTTATTTTATCTTTAATATTTCTTCGACAAATTTGGTAAAACAATATTGATACATGTGAGACAGTTGATTGTGAAATATAATACAGTGAGGTCAAGGTGTCAGTAATAAGAAATGTAAAGAAAAAAGTAGCGCTCCACACTGTTTTGTTTTTTCACAGGGAGTCCGGATTTAAACTCTTAGTTTTCTTGGGGGGGGGGGGGGGGGCAGAGTTGAAAATTTTTTAGACCCATGTGTGTCGTATCCTTGTTAGTTTCGAGCTCTGGGGTGAGAGCTGGAGAGATTAAATACAAATCTATTGAAATCAAGCATGATCGCAAATTCCATATTTTGATTTTCACATTGTTTTGTTTTACTACAGAGTATGGGATGTGAATACAAGCGATATGCTGAATACGTTAGTCCATCACAGTGAAGCAGTTCTTCATCTACGCTTCAATAATGGTCTCATGGTCACATGCTCAAAGGTATTGCTTTTGATTTATCTGGAAAATATGTAAAGATAATGCAAAGAATGTATGGACTCGTACATGCTTTTAGCATAATGTAAGACAATAACTGAAGTACATGGTATAAAAAGTGCGCTCATAACCCTATGAAGAGTTTCACACAGAGCATTGTAAAAGTTTCTTTTTATAGTGAATGCAATGTCTGATCAGTCTTTTGTAAATGCTTGCCCCGTTATATGAAGTTCTACAAAATAGCTTTGAAGAAAACATATTGAAAGCTCTTTGTCTTGCCTTCATCAGAGTATCCACAAGAATGAACATCAAAGAAATCTAACAATATAAATGGGAACTAAAGGGAACAGAGGGCTCAAAAAAGTATTGAGCTCTAATTGGCTGTTTTACAGGTGACATTTGTCTTGGTTACCAGCTGGGTATACACATTTATATGCTGTATTCTACATTTTATTACTGTATAAGCTAATATTTTCGCGTACAGATATTTTCGCGAATGAGAGACTCCAAGACATATTCGCTCATTGTTGCTTTCGCGAATGGCTGACCCAGGCCCAGGCATGCGATCTGTCTGTCTAGCGATAGACAATACACACCGGCACTGCCACTCTAGTCAGTCACACAGCGCTGCATGCGAACTGTAATTCACACGGCTACTGTACATGTACCAGTAAATCATACACACCCATGCTGTCGCTGCACACAGCCTAGCGAAGGGATACACACTTATGCTCCGCACAACGCAGTCCATGCAGGAGATTTTCCTGGTCCATGTTGATGTGGGATTATATTGGCATGGTGTTAAATTCGTGATCGCCAGGTTACTCGCGAAATTCGCCAAAATAAAACCCTCGCCAGAAATTTCAGCTTATACAGTATCATACACGTTATTAAGTAGACTATATCCCTCTAAACTCCTCCTGTTTGATTGTTATGATAGGATCGTTCCATAGCTGTCTGGGACATGCAATCAGCTGGTGATATCAGCCTAAGAAGAGTTCTTGTTGGACATCGTGCTGCTGTCAATGTAGTAGACTTTGATGACAAGTATATCGTCTCTGCTTCAGGAGATAGAACCATCAAGGTATGCCTTCTACTCACCAAGTCTTCTCTATCAATACTAAATACTTCAGTATTTTAGGCAGAGGTGTATTTGTGCACAGTCAAATTAGACATGCTTGATTAAGTGTTCATATTTGTATCCAGTAATGTAAGCAGATCTACTTCTGATCCTTCAAATTTTCAATTTTCATGTTGCAATTTTAAGCTCAATATTTACTGCAAGTATTAGAAATCACCAATTATTTAAGTTTCATGATAAAAGCCCTGGTGTCAGTCAATCCAAGGTCAAATTCCTAGACTAGATGGATTGCTAACTTCACCCCTGGACCAAACATTACCCCTAACCCTACACCTAACCCTACCAGCCAATTGTAACACAAACCGTACCCTCTATTTGGATGAATTGAAGCCGAGAGAAAATGTCCCAATACAGAGTGGTGGGTCACTGTTTTTTATTTTTCATTTGAATGTGTTTTCTTCCCTCAGGTTTGGAACACATCAACGTGTGAATTTGTGAGGACTCTGAATGGTCATAGGAGAGGCATAGCTTGTTTGCAGTATAGAGATAGACTAGTTGTTAGTGGCTCATCAGATAACACCATCAGGTTTGTATTTGGTCCTGTCACCTTCAAAGATCCCTTGAAAAGTACTTATTGTCATAGTAATTAAATGTGATTTTAACTCATTCAATATATTGTATCTTGCTTTCTTTCCCATTTTCTGAGCACAGGTGTTTTTTTAGTGCCTCTGAGCATCCAATATTATTCTTGTTCACTGGCTCTCTTTATTTTATCTCAAAGCTGAGCAAATATTTAAAAAAAATTGTAATATACCATGTACATGCTTTGAAAATATTTCAAGTGAGAGGGTAAATGATATAATACGCATTATATAATACTATATAATATGCATTGGTTAATACCCATTAGGTCTCGTATCCAGTTCAAGATACATTTATTAACCTATCAATGTTTACAACAGCTAGCTCCATCTTATCTTAGTGAATTGTTAACTCTATATTAACCAGAAAGAATGCCAGTTCCAGTGCCAGGTCTCTACTTTGTGTTTCACAAACCATGACAAAGTCATACGGGGAAAGGTCTTTCTCATACGCAGCCACTTTTTTGTGGAACAAATTGCCAGAACAACTCAAAATTATAGGAACCTATGACACCTTCATCAGTACCTTGAAAACATATTTTTTACCACTTATGAGTAGTCAGAAACATGTACCCAGTGCATTTTTCCTTTTCTTGTACAAACTTCTCGTTTTCTTTTCTTAAAGTGCATAGAGACATGCAATTTTGCCTAGGTGTTATGTGCTATATAAAAATTTTTCATTATTATATGATGTTTATTTTTGAACACCTGAAAGTGAATATGTTATCTAATCTGGGCTATGAAAGTGTAGTTTAAATTTGGGAAGGGGTAAGGAGGGGGACATATTAATTACTACATACAATCAAACCTGTATTTGTGGCCCAGGGATGCCACTTTTCCGGCAATTGTCGGTATTCGCGCTTTATTACATTTTGAGTGTCATATTACCGACCTCGTATATTTCTTTCTGCCCTTCTCTACAACTTGGAAGAGCACCAGAAAAAAAAAAACATGAATAGACTTCGATATGTGATTTTTAGTATATTACCATGTATGTATTGTAGTGTAAGGATGATACAAATTGTTGTAAAACTGCTTGTGTAAGAGTCCATACCTGCCAACCGTCCCGATTTTATCAGGATTGTCCCGATTTTCAACTTTCAAAACGGCCAACAATCAGGACATCCTGATTTTTGAAATTTCACTTGAAAAAAAAAAAACTGTAAAAATCGCCACAGACCCTGTCTGGAGAATAAAAAAAGATTGAAAGAGTGCGGAATCATATTAGTCGCATAAGTGCGTACGTACACCACTTCCTTGCCTGCATGCGCTAGCGATAGCAGCACCATACAGTTTACCAAGCCCCCTGGACCCCCGGCCAAGGTGTCCTGATTTCCAAGTTCCAAATGTTGGCAGGTATGAGACTATATCTAAACTTTGCAGACATGCGCTTTCATAATTTTTGAAGTACGTTCTGCGTGTTAATGGACGTGCGAATATCGCAAAACAACTGGATCGGAAACTAGCGAGATATCACACACGCTGCGATTTGTGATCCATGTGCTTGCAGCTAGCTAGCTAGCTCAAGCGCATGCATGCACGCACACATGTACGTAGGTACGTAGCTACTGTGTGAGCTAGCTAGCGGCAGCTAAGCTAAGTGAATTCTACGCAGTACGTTTATCACTGCTAACAGGACTTTTTTGACACTTGGGAATTATTTGGATTAACCTGAACTTGTCTGTGGGACATGTAATGTTAGAAGCTTTGTTTCGATTAGTTCAGTACTCATGCCGATGTATTGGAGATTAACTTTTTTTGTGTTCACAATTTAAAAAAAATATTAAAAAATGAGGTTTCAAAAAACATTGTAAATGGAGCAAAATAAGGCTGAGATTGCATCAGGGAACATTTAGAACCCAAGAGCTGGACCCCGGCTGCAAGGGACTTCGCGCTTTGCGCACATTTGTCTCCCCCCCCCCCTATTTTTTCAGGCCCTAGAGAAAATTGCCAGTGGCATCCCTGGTGGCCACCTCCCTGTTAAGGCCACCTCTCAATAGTGCTCACATGTATTGTTTTCCTCATGGAAGAAATGTTAGATATATACATACATGAAAACCTGTCCCGTTTTTTAAGTCTTTAGAACCATAAAAAACAACGGAACGTTCCGATTTTGTGGAAATAGTGTTAATACCAATCGGCTTTCCATAGCATCCAAGTGCCGAGAGGATTGCACTGTGCAACGTAGGTGCGGCATGTTGCTGTGCGCCATGCTGTAATAATGAGCATGCTTGTGTGTATAGTGCTATGCATATCCCTCCGCCATATGCGCAGCATGCATGCATTTGATACGTACATACAGTATAGTATACCGTTTACGTATATTACGTTAGCGCTATTGATATTGCGAGTCGCTCATCGCAAGTTGAGTCCGCAGTACTCGGTACGTATTACGTAAATAGTCGTACATGATTTGTGATTTGGTTCGATTTCGGAGGAAAATCTGTCAAAATAAAAGCAACCATGAGCGGAAAAGTGTCAGCCAGGCCAGGGGCCTTGAGTTGAGGCAGGCCGCTGAACCCCTTACTCCAGGGAGCCCCACCACCGCTGCCGGCGGTCAGGTGCTCCCTGGAGCTCCCTGGAGTTACTGGACCCCCTGCCAATGTGCGCGTGCGTTCCGTTTTCTGAATTCCAAATGTTGGCAAGTATGTATACATGTAAAACCTATCTAAAAGACTACCCTTTCTGTTCTCCCTTGGTTGACTAAGTACATCAGTTTGACTGCATATTGAATTATTAACCAATTACTTTCAGATTATGGGACATAGAATGTGGAGCTTGTTTGAGAGTACTTGAAGGTCATGAAGAGTTGGTACGATGTATCAGGTTTGATAACAAGAGGATTGTCAGTGGAGCTTATGATGGGTATGTATTTCCACCTACAAGTATCACCTCAAGAACAACATTTTATAATCCGTCAATTGGAATTCATGGACAAGGTTTATTTGAGACCATGATTTAAACTTATGCACATGTCCTGGTGTTAAGTGAATGGACAAATACAATAATAATACAACGCACTTATATTGCGCCATCTATTTAGTTAACTATTCCGAGGCGCATGATGAAAATGAGAGAGGCAAGAAGGTAGAAATAGAATGGACTGAAGAATACTACAAATCTGTGTTGAATTACATTTCACTGTATGCTTTAGAGAAAAGGACTGTCTTCAATTTTAACTTTAAAGAATCCAAAGTGTCTATGGCACGGATATTAGGAGGTAAGTTGTTCCATAAACTAGGTGCTGCAGGTATGAAGGCACGGTCACCAAGAGATGATTTCGTTCTTTGTGCCACAATAAGATTTTTGCCAGAAGAACGCAGACCGCGAGTTGGTACATATTCAGAAATTAGATTTTCAATATATGAGGGGGCAGAACCATGTAATGCTCTCCAAGTAATAAGCAAAATTTTATACTTGATACGCTCTCTGACTGGTAGCCAATGTAACCCTTTCAAAATTGGTGAAATATGATCCCTTTTACGTGTCCTAGACAATATTCTGGCAGCAGCGTTTTGTGCTCTTTGTAGCTTAGCTATTTGAGAAGATGGCACATTGTAGAGAAGAGAATTGCAATAGTCAAGACGAGAAATTACAAATGCATGAATTATAGTGGCAACTGTTTTATCTGACAATATCTTTCTGATGTTACTGATACTACGTAGATGAAAATACATTGACTGACATATTTTTTGTACAAAATCATTCATTGTCATATTGTCAAATATACACTTGACTATACTTAATACTTCTCTTCTAGGTCATCGTGAAGATTTGAACTATATCATATGGTGCATGAATCTGTTTCTCAAGGTTCCTTCATGGTTTCAATACATGATCTACTCCTGTAATTCTTGAAATACATTCCAGTGGTTCTAGTTTAATTCTGTAAATACAATGTCTAGTAATATCACACTATTGAATACATTTTTCATGAAAAGATATGTTGTGTCTGTATTTACTATTTTGTAGTTCCATTGAAAACTAGGCATTTTTTGGATAATTTGGTAAACATAGTATGATTGCAGGGCCCTCAAGGAGAACAGTATATAGTACTGATGAGGCTACCCTGGGTAAACAAGACATATTATTACTATTATTATAGATATTGAGACTTAATGATGAAAAAGAGAAATCTTCAGACTTGAGTTCAGGGACTATTTTAAAAATACAGTTATGACAGTTTTCATATCAGCATGAATTTGTACATCTTGTAATGTCTGGTGAATATTTTGTTTGATATCATTCTCAGTAAAATCAAAGTATGGGACTTACAAGCTGCCCTCGACCCACGGTCGCCAGCAGGCACTCTTTGCCTTAGGACACTAGTTGTAAGTATTTACTTTTCCTACTTAGTAGACCTCTATCCAAAAGGTTGACATCTGTAACCAATCTTTATTTGCCAACACTGATTATGATTTTCAGGTTGACATTTTTGTTGAATTTTAAAGCAGGTATATTTATAGTGTTTCAGTCTGAATACATGCAAAATGTTGTATGTTTTTATCTGTCAGTAATATTTACAGAGATTTATATTAGCAGATATTGTTAAGAAAATTATCATTTCATTACATAGAGTGGCTGTAATTTTTTCACAAGTAAAAGAATTAACTAGTGAAATTGTTTGTAACACATATTTACTGCTAGGTTTATATTGAGAGCTCAATGTATTGTTTATAACTGAAATAACGCAACTACTTTCCAGTTAATACAATGAATGGAGTTCTTGACTGAAGAGTGCCAGCTCTACAAAGCAATCAGGGAAAATATTCTTGAAATACTTTCCACTGGATGACTAAGGGTGTTTGAAAATATTGGAATAACCATTGGTAGAATGGAGTACATATGAGCATAATACTCTGAAATTGAATTCCTGATTTATTATCTTTAGCTAGTTTAGTTAAATAGCAAATTAAATGAGTTTATTTGTATTGAAGTGAGTTTACTTGTATTGAAATGAGTTTACTTGTATTAAAATGAGTTTACTTGTATTAAAATGAGTTTATTTTATTGAAATGAGTTTCTTTTTATTGTTTTACAGGAGCACACAGGGAGGGTGTTCAGACTTCAGTTTGATGAATTCCAAATTGTGAGCAGTTCACACGATGACACTATCCTCATATGGGACTTTCTTAATGTGACTCCCCCTGAACAGCCCTCAAAGTCACCTACACGCACATACACCTATGTCTCTAATAGCTGCCGATAAGATGAGGAGTGTTCAATGTGGACTGAAAGGAGAGAATGTGATAGAAACATGAGCATTCTTGGCTTAGGATTGATACTACAGACATGGAGTCTTGTAATGGAATCAGTGCTGCCTCAATACCAGCTTATTGGATATAGGACATCTTTGATATGGTGTCCATATATATTCATACTGACAGATGTTATGTCAACCTGAAGTATCATGCACAGAGTCTACACATATTTTTTGTTTTTTCCATGAGATACATAGCATAGACAATCTAGACCGTATACCTGAGGTACAGTGTATACAAACAATCTAGGACATTTCATCTCAAAGTTGGACTCCTATTAATCCAATGATCCAAGCAATTCATAACAATTTGCTTGTTTCTCTTTTCTATTGTGATTCTGTATAAGACATGTCTTTTGTAAGGAATATAGGGTGTGTATAATCAAATTGTAATTTCTAAGTGTGGTCAAATTGTACAAGATCGACATCATCAGAATAGATAAAAAGTACTTTCGTATTGTGTAATAGCTGTTCCAGATATATTTATATGGATACTAAAGTCATTTGGTAACACTGCAACTTGACTGTGCATCTATTCTAGGAGGCACATGGAAGGCAGATTTGACAGTTTTGAAGAAAAATATGAATGTTTACTAGTATTGTGTTAAAGAGACAAAAACCCTTCAATTTCTACTTAGCCTGTGGGATTTAAAATACTCCATGATGTGCTTTAATTAACCCTTTAGTCATTGAGGATTACGCTTTAGTCATTGAGGATTACGCGTATTGTAGTCATTTACTCACTGAACTTCGTCTCAGTAAACTATCTTGCGGCATAGACTCTCTGCTGTCCACAAGATCATTCCACAGTAACGCATCGCTTCAATGCGGATTCTAAATGCCTTATGTGTAAAGATAGCACACACAAAGTTTTAGCGCCCAATATCTTGTACAATACATTTGTAGCAGTGTTACACGGGTCAAAGTCCACGGGCGGTTCAGTGAGTAATAAGAAGGGTGATCCCGGGCGGTTTAGTGACTAAAAGGTTAACTCTCTCAGATAGCTTGAGCAACATTTGAAACTGTCAAAACTACAGTTCAACTTAGCTTACAGTTCAGTGTAGCTGTCCCATGACATATTGTCTATTGAGGAGCAGAAAGGCATTACCTCATATACTTTAACACAGAGTTAATGTTCTTCTGGCTCTCAACAGATGATATGCTCTATGCTGAATGGTCTTTTGGATGGCGATGAGTGTTGTAGTACATAATCACAGCCTGTTTCATAAAACATGATTTATTTAACAAGTTACAGTAACAGTTATAAGCTACTGAAATACTTGCATCTGATTGGCTGAGAGCAAATTTGTCATAGATATGTGGCAGTTGTTATTGCTAATAAGTTTTATGGAACGGGGCCCTGCACTGACTTATTCAGGATACACTATGCAGGCTGCAGAAAGCTGGAACCTATATACCAGGTAATATGTTTGTGATTTCTACTTGTAATCATAAATATGTCCATATCTAAAGGAGTGATTGGTATATAAAGCTCAGAACCTCACCAAGATAATACAATTTTTGTTGTATTCATGAGTAAAACTATCATGAATTCAGTAAATGCCATGCTTGATTATGGGCAAAGTTACTGACTGCATTTAAGAGTAAAGAGGGCAGTTGATTGCAGTTCAGTTTTAAAGGTACTCCTTAACACTGGAAATGATGTAACACATCAGTTCAAGATTGATGCTCTATTCAATGCCAAAAGATGACTTTACACAAGTGTTAAATAGTACCTTTGAAAGTCTACTATATTCTTCTCATAACTTAACATTTTGAACAGTGAATTAAGTATGTACTTTGACCATTACTCAGGCTATTGCATGGTATACACAAAGCAGGAATACAGAAAGGAACTATCTTTTCATATGATTCTCTCTCATCAGAGGTAACATAGATAATCTCATCGCTTTCAGAGAAAAGGGTTGGCAGTGTTTCAATATCAACCATTGCTTCTGATATTCTCCTTTCTTTTCTATCCATATAAATCAGTTGATAATAATATTTGATTAGGTTAGATTAGTAGGATAACTGAAGTTTTATTGTTCCCTATCTTGCAGTTTTGAATCATGTCATGTGTGGTTCATGCTAATTATTGCATTTTGCAAAAAGGGACCAGAAGTTTTTATTATTTGAAAATGTCAGTATGGTATGGAATGAAAGTTTGCCTTATACACATACATGTATATGTTTACATTTAAATTTGTTATGTCTGTGTCATAATGTGGTATTATGTATCCAAGTCAACTACTAGTCGTGAAGATTGAGAAAGTGTCGTGATATGTTTGTGATCTAGGCACTGCTCTTGAATGTACAACTCTTTGATTTCCCTTCAAACTGGACCTTTCAATATTTTCTTGCTGTATTTTAAACTGAATTTCTTTTGTATTCAATGCATGTGTTTCCAAATTAATTGCTTTTTTGTGTCCAATACTTCCTTTTAGGAATTTGGTTTAAGAAAAGCGGTTTTAGTTTGTACATTCAGGTTGACGATTTGCTCTGCTATAGATATCATTCACTTTCAATTGGAACACAAGTAAACCCAGTCAGATATAAGTGCTAATGTAAGTCCTGAGTCATTGTATATTGTGAATCGCAAGTATGGATGTCCACTTGTGCAGTTTGTATTATCACCTTCCATATCTTTCCTAATTGGTGAATATTATGTGTTGTAATCACAATTTATAATTGTATACATGACAAGAGATGAATTATACACACATGGAATCTTGTGAATAAGAACGTGTTCATTTGGAAGTGATTATGTAATCATTATTGTATCAGGAATATATGTGATAGTTTTAACTAATCCTTTTATTGCAAAGGTCATTGTGTTGAGGAGTTATGGAGCTGAAGAGAAAAATAGGATATTTTCTCTTACTCTTGAAGTTATGGAGCGCAAGCTTTGTATATGTGTTTTTGTTTGTATTTTATTATCTGAAACACTGCATATAAGTATTATATAGAGCCTGAAATATGACTCCTCTCCCCTACCATCAGCTATACAGCAGTGGAAGAGGTTTTTATAATGCTTGTTCTTTTATATCAAGCTCTATCAAACATTACAAGTCATTGCAATTCTAGTGAGTTAATTACATCTCGTTGTTATTTAATGGTAGAGGTATTTATGATTGTTTTGACCATTAAAGTGATTAGGTAACTTTGTGGAGGCTTGATAAATCTGAGCTGTCTGGCCTAACATGCTACCAGTGTATGTAATATGGTGTAAAAATGAAGCCCATGGGGAAAAAAAAGCACTTCAAAATCATCATGTGCTTCACAAAAGTAAACATATGCAAGTGACCGGAAATGCCAGACTCATTTCCCCGCATAGACTCAGTGTTAGACTACAGCGTATGGCCATACGCTTTCGGAAATGGGAGTATTCAGTCACAGATATCTTAATAATAGCATTATATATTTGAAAACCT